>MU269987.1:15118654-15383654 GCA_021432705.1 Caranx ignobilis
AGGGTGCAGCAGACAGTTATTTTCCTTATTGATTAATCTGCATATCACATTCTTGAATAACTGATGCAGTGAAAAATACCCATTTACTACTTATCAGAGTTAAGTGACACCTTTGAATGGCTTCTTTTGTCCAAACAATAGTTGAGAGCCCCAAATATAATTGATGATCCCATCTGTGAAAGAGAAATATTCTGACATTTGAGAAGCTGAAACCGGCAAATTGGCTGTTGGCTTGAAAAATGAGTGAAGTGATTAATTGATCAATCTGTGTCTGACATAGGAAAACATGACTTTGATGTGTATCCTTATTTTGAGAGAGGTGTTTTTTCAATAGTGCAGTTTTTGTCCAAACGATCATCTTTCATGCGTGTGACGTGCTGCTCTAACCTTCTGAGCGATACAAAAGAGGATGAATCAGTGCTGCCAGCTTTCAGTCTGAGGGAAGTGGATTTGATGCCTGCCCCCTTTTAGCGGCTGTGCTGCATGATAAGATCAGGCTGTGAGGAACTCATTCATGCTTTTCGGTGCGTCAGGTTCGACTGTGTCGCTTTACTTTTGTCCCGTATTTGTGTTTCTGCAGAGGAAACTTCACAGTTCCGAAGTTACCAGAGTCGAACATGGGATTTGGCGTGCTGGGAGTGTTTTTCGGGCTCCTCCTGGAGGTCTCCACACATGGACCCCATGGTGTGCCCCGAACATCCTGGAGACACCAAGGTAAGGTGTAACAGCACAGTATAGATACATCTGAGTGATGGCTGTCATGTGTGAGGGACGATGAACTTTAAAAATATTTGAACAATTCAAATCATCAGTCTGGACATTTAAGTGGCTTTGATAGTTTTAATTTTGTCATGGAATGATTCTTTACCGGTGTCAGTCAAGCAAATAATCAATGTTTGTGTGTGTCGTTTGCGTCATCCCTGTACTTCTGTTACAGTAACTTTGTGAAATGAACCATTTCTGGTAAATGTTACTCAGAATCACTGATGCTGATTTGCATCGAAACTTTCGGTTCAGTCAGTGGCACTCTAAGATAATCTGACAATCTATGAAGTGTTGCGTGTTAGTCTGAGTTGGTATTCATGAGATGATGGCATCTCGAAACAAGAAACAGGCGACATTCATGTTTAGCTCACTTCCTCTACTGGTAATGAAAAGAGAAATGAATGAAGATACTTCATGGACTGATCCTAATAATCTCTCAATGCTCTCCTTTGACTGTATGTCAAGTTTCACAACATATTGCTGGGGTTGAACCTGTTTCCTCAATTTATGGAGCGGACAGCTCTCAGTCTCACCACAGCTTCTCAGATTAAAGTATTTACTTTCAGGCGGAACCTGTGTTTGTGTACTTCACTTCACTTTATGTAAATAGCTGCAGTATTTCTGTCACTCTGTGTGAACCAGTGCAGCTCACCCTTTAACAACCCCTCACTCTGACACAGTCATTGTGTCAGTGAGTCAGTCAGTCAGTCAGTCAGCATTTGTTTTCATCATTGTGTTTTGTGCTCAGATTTAGACCTGATGGAGTTTTCAGAGCCAGGGATCTTCAACTACTCCACATTGTTGCTGAGTGAGAAAAGGGATGCACTGTATGTGGGAGCCAGGGAGGCCATCTTTGAGCTCAGCAAGAAGAATGTGACAGTCAGAAACAACAAGGTATCAAAATGCAAAACAATACTTGTGAGAAATAGATTTAAAAAAAAAACACCATAATTAAAATAACGAAAATGTTTCCATTCCAGGTTCAGTGGAGAGTTGCAGAAACTCCCATGCTGATGTGCACAGTTAAAGGAAAATCACAAGAGGTTCGTTCAGCAATTCATATATCAATGCTGTTTCATTTTCAGAGTAAGTATTTCTAATGTTAGACGGCAACAGTGTTCAGTCACATACCTGTGTGTTGCTCTGCAGAGGGATTGTCTAAACTACATCCGAGTGCTCCAAGTCGTAGATGATGAGCGGCTGTATGTCTGTGGCACACATGCCTTTCAACCTCAGTGCGATCACTTGGTGGGTTAATGTTCAATCCCTCCTTCACTTGGAAACATCACAGTGCACAAACAAACATGTTTGGGCTCGTCAATCAGCGCAGCAACCGTTTTAAAACTGAAACTTAATCTCTCTCTCTCAGAATCTGGCCGACTTCTCTTTACAAGGTCGCCCTGAAGATGGCAGAGGAAAATGCTCCTTTGACCCCTCGCAAAGCTTCACCACTGTCATGGTTGGTGAGTAAAGGCCATGTTTTTATCTCATTTCACAAAAAGCGACTTTGGTTGTCAGCCCACTGTTAAACACATAATAATCCTCAATAATCTCTCCTCTTTTTTGGAAGGAGATAAAATGGACTCCCTGGACAATAAATTGCTTTTTTCGTTGCTTCATTGTCTGCTTGTCTATCAGATGGAGCGCTGTACTCAGGAACAGCTTATAACTTCTTAGGCAGCGAACCGATTATTTCCAGATACTCTCCACATCAGTCCCTGCTGAGGACAGAGTACTCGACATCATGGCTCAACGGTGAGTTGGAACAATATGTGACATCTTGAATTGATAAAGATTGTTAGATTGTGTGGAGAAGTGTTTTTTTTATTATTATTATTTTCCAAAGCCAAAAAAAGGATAATGTGTCTCATAGAGATGTCCCGATCCAAACCTAAGCATCGGTATTAGGGCTGATCTGGGTGCTTTTAATGGACCGTGCATTATCCAGCAAAGCCATTCAAAATCCAGTCTTCTCTTAACTGTGCTCTGCTGTGGCAAAATGTTCAGATGGTTGATGAGTATGTTGCAGTTATTACAATGTGCACCATACATACATACAGGTGCAGTAGGTTATCTGCTATTGTACAAGGGTTTTTGTAGTTCTAAAAACTTCAACAGAGTGAGACCTCTTCTGTGCCATGATAGTTTCAGGAGTGGTATTCTCCCAGTTCAACTTTCACTCATCATATCAATCATTTTAACTCATTAACTTAACACTTTTAAATAAGGAAGTATCTAGAGGACCTTGTGAAAAAAAGAGGTGTCCGATACAGTAGGTGACAGCTGTTCTTCAAGAGTGTCAGACATATATCATCAGCATTTAAGTCATTCAAAGTATTGCATTAGAATTGGCAGCAGGGACAGACTGTTAAAGGGCTTGGATTGGGCTCAGGGTCAAAAGAAATTCAGCTAGAACAGAGTGTAGTTTTTAAGGGTGAACAAACGTCTCCAATGGTTTCTACTAAATAAACACCAGCCTGAGAAGCAGGAATACAATAACAGTAAAAGGAGTACAAGGACAATTGATCTTACACCTTTCTCTCTCCACTCTGTTTTCCTTGCAGAGCCCAGCTTTGTTTATGCTGACGTGATCAGAGAGGGGAGAAACCGAGCATATGGCGAGGACGATAAAATCTATTACTTCTTCACTGAGGTGTCGGTGGAATATGAATTCTTTGGCAAGCTGCTCATCCCTAGGGTGGCACGTGTCTGTAAGGTCAGCAGCACGTCATGTACCATCTGTACATACCAGTAGCATCCATCTTTAGCCCTGTTGTGTGTGTGGATGTCTGTCTGTCTGAGCCCTTTCTCTTGTATCTGACCTGAGTTCATGCACATAAAGGAGCTGAGCAGCGTTAAAGCACGTTAGACAAGAACAACACTTCCTGTATATAACAATATATTGCAAACAGGCGACACTGTGTCCTGGGCCAAGGCCACAAAAAGGTTTCAGTTCTGAAATATAACTTGGGAAACAACCAGAAATGAAATTTTGAAATCCTGAAATGAGTGTATGTCCCCAAAAAAACCACAAACAAGACACATCAGTTCATTTTATTATGTTATGAGGCATCAGTTTGTGTTATGGGTCATTAAACTGTAGACACACTAATGTATGTGCCATTGTATCTGCCTCTCGTCACACTGCATATCCTCTTCCATGTCCCAACACAGGGGGACCTCGGGGGACAGCGCACTCTGCAGAAGAAATGGACGTCCTTTCTCAAAGCCAAGCTGGTGTGCTCCGTGCCCGAACTCAACTTCGTCTTCAACGTGGTGCACGACATCTTCATCCTGAAAGAGCCGGACTGGAGGGACACGGTCATCTATGGCGTCTTCACCTCCCAGTGGTCAGTGATTTGAGGAGGCTGAGCAGCTGAGATCAGTTGGAATCAGTAGCACAGGTCTTTGAATTCACTTCCTCTCACTCCTGTCTTTCATCATCATCGTCGTTGTCTTCGTCCTCCAGGGGTAATGTGGGTTTGTCAGCTGTGTGCGCCTATAACCTGACCGCTGTGGAGGACGTCTTCTCCAAAGGCAAGTACATGCAGAAGGCCACAGTGGAGCAGTCCCACACCAAATGGGTGCGGTACAACGGCATCACTCCTTCTCCACGTCCTGGAGCAGTAAGTACCCTCAACACAAATGTACACTGTTAAAAGCTTCATACAGTCGATGTGAGCCTACATTGTGAACTTTCTCCTCTCCACCAGTGCATTAACAACCTGATGCGACAGCAGAACATCAGCAGCTCTCTCCACCTGCCGGACAAGACCCTTCAGTTCGTGAAGGACCACCCCCTGCTGGAGGACCCCGTCCTGCCCATTGGCAACGGGCCTCGCCTCATCGCCAAGGACGTCAACTATACTCAGATCGTTGTACAGAGGGTCAGAGCGCTTGATGGGAACATCTATGATGTCATCTTCACTGGAACAGGTTACAACACATCAGCTGATACTTACACAAATTTGACACTTTGACACTTACAAAACACTGCTGATCGCTGATCTGAGGGTGTTTGTGCTGAATCAGTGGTTTCTGCTTTTTGCTGAATGACTGACATTTGACCTTGTTCACCTTTTTAGATAAGGGCCTTCTGCACAAATCAGTCGTGTTCGAAGGAGACGTTCATATTGTGGAGGAGATCCAGCTCCTGAAGAACTCTGAACCCATCAAGAACTTACTGCTGTCCTCAGAGGTCAGTGACTTTTGGACTCAAGTGTGCGAGTGAGATGTGATTACAATAGGAAGTTAACCGGAAGACTGTAAGATGACTGTTAAGAGCAAAACTAGCAGTTCCTCTAAATCAAAGAAGATTGCATATTTTAGTTTTACAGCAGAATGTGTAAGAGGTCATCTGGAGTTTGTATTACAACATTGCAGATATCAATTTTGATCATTTTATTTTTTAATGATTTATAGACTTATCTTGTGTGTTGTGTTTAAGCATTGTGAATTTCTTGATCAATTAAGTTTTAATAGTCTTGATATGAAAGTGTGAGCTCTCTGCCTTTGACTTATTTCTGTTCAACAACCTCCTACCACAGACTCGGTCCCTGTATGCTGGTTCAGACTCGGGCGTGGTCCAGGCACCCACGGCCTTCTGTGGGAGGTATTCATCCTGCTATGACTGTATCTTGGCACGAGACCCCTACTGCGCCTGGGACCGCCACACTGCCGCCTGTGTCAATATATTTGATGTTCCCAGACAGCAGCCTGGGTAAGTCACCATCCAGCTACATTTACAATGTGTTATCACACTGTCTTCGTTCAACATACCAGTTCTCCATTCATGCATTATCATAGTGGTTAGCGAAAGCAAAAGCACCATTCAGAGACATCTTTACAGATACTCCAGCCAGTTTGACCTGCTTTATAGTCTCAGACTAGATATTTCTTCATGTCAGGGTGAGGGCATATTTTAGGCTCATGGAAATAATCTTCTTGTTTTTCAGGAATCTAATCCAGAGCCTGAATGGTGACGCGGACAAGTGTCCCTCAGGTAAGCAACAAGCTCACTTGATGATAAAGAGACTTTTTTGATTTTGTATTATTTTTCTGGCATCGACGTTGTTTTTAAGCAGGATACAGAAAACCTGTTACATGTACAGTCAGTATTCTGTCTCTATTGCTTCGTAGTGTCACATCTGCCTCTGAAGGACTACCAACATGTGACGGTGAAACCAGGGAGCTCTGTTGAGCTGCCGTGTTTGGTGCCCTCCAACCTTGCCCAGGTGAACTGGAAGTCCAACGGCTCAGCTCTCACCGAGGCCTCTCGCTTCCACCTCATTGGCGAGAACGGTCTCCTCATTTACAGCGTGGGCCCCGAGGATCAAGGTCATTATGAGTGCTGGTCCGTGGAATGGGCCCCAGCTGCTGAGAAGAACTTCACCCGCCTCCTGGCCGGATATGTCCTCACTCTGGATCTCCCACCCAGACCTCCGCACGAGGGGGGCCACGTCACCACCACCCTTGGGAGCCCAGAGACATCTAGCACACATGCTGCTGAAGGTAATGGTAAGACAGACAGAGCCCCACTAACGTCAGGCCTTGCCCCTCCCAGCTTCACAGCCCCAGTCACCTTCACCTCCCCACCCCAAACTGACTCATCACTAACCCCGCCCCCTAGCAGCACAATCAAGATCCAGTCCAGGCATCATCTTCCAAGCTCCAATGCTCCCCGCCCGGACAACCGGGACCCAGCAGCTGAGTATCTGCAGCACAACAACAGCATGGCCCTCCTCTTTCTCTTCCTCCTCTTCTTCCTCCTCTTCCTGGCTGCGCTGGCCTACAACTGCTACATGCAGTATCTCCCTGCTCCCTGCCTACGCATGCGAGCTGCGCTGTTGGGCAGTCAGAAGAGCGCCCATCAGCCTGAGTACCGGGCCTGTGAGGCAGGACTGATGGAAGCGTCCACGACCGACAAAATTAACCTGACGGAGCAGCCGACGCAGAACGGCAGCCAAACCACCCAAAACCTCCGGGCACTCCGCGACACGGGCTACGAGACCGAGCCGGAGTGTGGCAACGGTCAGATCCCCTCTCACAGTTTTGGAGATGACAGCCCATCACAGGAGAGACCCTTTGATGTGGACTGCGAATCTCAGCCCATCCAGTTTGCAGATGCAGATGAACCTTACTGCTAGCCAGAGGCCTCTGCTCTACTTTTGTTTCTCTCTGCACAGAGACAGTTTATAGGGGGGAGGGGGGTCACGCTCTTGCTACATCTTCCCATTACTCGCGCGTCTAAACTTGCGACCTCTATTTGGAAGTTTGTTCAGTGTACAGCATCGAGTGAGGTTGACTCGTTGTAAGGCTTATGTCAGGCCCCACATACCTGTAGAGATCTAACTCCTGCTGTCTTATTTAGGGCTTTTGATGACCAAGCAAAACTGTATTCATGGAAGCTGCACCCTCTCAGTTTAGTCCAGCAAGTAAAGCTATTACTTAAATTCCAAATTGGAAACATTGTTTACCAAATTGGTAAGTTACTGTGATGTTTTCCAAATTGGAATCATGTTTTTTTTTTTTGTACAGCCTGGGTGAAAAATCATCTGAAAAGCTTTTGCATCCTTTTTTTTTGTCTTTAAAAACAACACGGAGGCTTTTGGACTTTTGGGCACCCACTTCAATGTTCTAGCGTTTTCTCAGGGAAGACTTTCTCAGTATGTTGCAGCCTTGCTTTGTTGTACAGTGTTGCCATCTGCAGCACTTGGTATGTGGGCCTTAATCTCACCCAGTAAGGTGGCCGAGAATGGTTTGAAGGCCAGAAAAAAACGTGGAATAAATCAAGCCACAGTCGTGTGTAGAGTCGACAGTGTTGAGTCTCTCGGATATTATTTTTTCCCTTCCTGTGAAGTAGACATTCCTACATGGATACAACTGATGCTCCTGTGTATTAACCTCTACTAGTCATCTTCCTTAATGTGGTTTGTTAATAACATGAATATGTACAGTGTGACATGATGCTTGGTACTATCAATCATCACTTGTTCCTTTTCTTAAAACAGCCCTGGAAACAATCTGAAGATTTTTTTAATAATGATTTTTAATTAAAACCCTCAGTTTTAGAGTTATTATTTAAGATGAGTCACATCTGTGGTTATATCATTTTGTTCGCTGTGCAACTAGTTGTGATTTTCCTCCTTTTGCTTTTATTTTATTTTATTTATTGCAACAGACTTTTAGATGCTAGTCCTCATTCATTAGTCTCCCTTTGATCTGTTCTGCATGTCCTCCCTTCTTTAGATTTGCATCTTTCCTCAACACTCTCTTTTTGCATCACTCCCTCCCTCACAGCCTCCTCTCCTGTCGACACTTCATCTTCCCTGTCCTCCTCTGGAAGTAGCACTCCCTCTGCCCTCCCTTCCTCCACCTCCTCCTCTTCCTCCTCTACTTCCACCTCCTCCTCCTCCTCTGTCAAGCCCCACAGTGTGGAGGCTCGGGAGGCAGAGGTGAGACTTTTGCCTCCCTTGCTGAAGGACCAGGCCTGGGGGGTTCATGCCCAGGAGGCCTTCCTGCTCTTCTGCCTCGCCCTGGGTGAGTGGTGCCTCTGACAAAGCTCCCACCCTAAAACTCAACAAGCCTTGGTTTGGAAATCTCCTTTCACTTTTTAACCCTTCCTTTTCTCCACACTATCAGTTTCCACTCTTTCTCTCTTGTTTATACTTCTTGCATGCCACCATTTCCCAATACATAAACTAACTGGGAGTGTGTGTGTGTCTTCTGGATTTGCTTAAAACAAGCCTGCCCTTCGCTTTACTGTGTCTGACCCACATAAAAGACTTCAGGTGGGATTCAGTATTGGACTGTCCACCTCTCAGCGATCTGATCGTCTCACAGTTCTCACATGTACGTCAGTGAAATTGTATGTATATTATTGTGTAACCGCAGTCTGACATGACTTATGTAAAACCTAGAAGTTGAGCTTTCTCATCCAGCAGCGTTGAGGATCTGTCCTCAGAACAAATTATTGTAGGGTTAGTCGTCTTGCATCTCAAACCTTAAATTCTTGTGCCTGTAAACAAGTGTAAATATATTTGTATATATGGAAAATACCATTTGAAGATGTACATAAATCTAGGAGACTTTTGGGGGCTGTGTCTCTTGTTAGGGAGGCTAAATAAATCTTGTCAAATGTTTTCAAAACTGGCTTGTTTTTTTTTGTTTTGTTTTGTTTTTTCTACCATTGTCGATAAGTGTTACAGAATACTAAACTACTAAATGTGGCTAAAAGATTGTTATTCTTCTACATATACATGAAAACATAAGAAAAACTATACCAGTCAGTCGACCTGAATCATTTTATTTCATGTAAATTTAAAAAAGTCCTGCTTCATCTGCAGTAAATATCAGAGCTGAGATCAGAGTTTGCGCACTTGTAAACTTAATTCAATCTTCATTTTCATGTTTACGGTATGTACAGTGCACTCTTGCATGGGTGTGCACGGTATGGGCTGAATCATTATTACTCTGACTGGCACTGTTGAATGAAGAGTACGTGTATATGGAGTGTCAGTGTCTCGACTGTCATGGGGTCAACATGCAGTCCAATTCTGTCCCTCAGGTCCCAGTGATGTCCATATTCACTGGCTAATAAATGGGCACAGTCTGGACACCCCCATAATGGAGTACCGCCTGCCGGTGGGTCAGAGAGAGGTACTTGTGAGCAGCTGGCTCCGAGAGGGGCCGCTGATCAAAGATGCCCGTTACCACTGCGTTGCTGAGGCCAGCACAGGAAATGACATGTCTGAGGTGGACCTCCACCTCACTATTGGAGGTATTTGGTGTTGAGTGGCTGTAACCATTTCTGGTGTGGAGACAATATGTTTTTAAGTATTAAAAGCTGGTATGCATGTAGAGTGGTTATAGAGTAGAGTGCCAGGTCCAGGCCCTGGGACTTGGTCTATAGTAGTCCAAGGATGGATATTTGTAATGATCTATGCCCATATAAGATTATGATGTTATTTGACAGATGAGGAGAGCATTCCATCCAGGGATTTGAACCAGTGGAGAGGTGCACTCACAGAGCATGAGCAACTGCTAAAAAGATGGGAAAAGGCCTGGGTAGGTCTAAGTTCTTGCATGCGTGTGTGTTTTCTCCTGCTCTCACGAGTGGTATTGTGCAGGTGCCCAGACTGACTTACATCATACCCACCAGTTTTAACCTGCTCTGCATGTTTGGCTTTAGGCAAGTGTTTTGAACTCCCTCTTTGCATCAGAGGAGTGTAAAGTCCAGATGTATTGGGCCAGTGGCAGATAATCTGGAAGGCAAAACTATAGTAAACCAGTTCTTCAGCAAGTGCTATGCTACCGTGTTTGCCATGGTCATAAAAATGCATGGAAAGACTTAGGGTTAGAGGATAGGAAATTAGAAACCTCCATAAAGTAGGCTGTTCTCAATATCTGTTTTAAATGAGACAGACACACTCAGGTCTGTTTCCTCCTAGGTTTTTGTGGCCATTACACATCTAATGTTACCAAGCCTGAGTCTATGTCCACTGGAAGTGGGTTTACCGGTCACAGGATTGGAAATGGATTTTTGAGGCAGATAAATGATACAGTTTTGGACTGGTGGATGAATCCAGAACTAGTTCCACGTGTCTAGGTTGTGCTGTTCCTGGGATTTGATAAGTGACCACTAGAGGGCAGGAGAGGCCATTTTGGATAAGACTAATTTGCCTTGACTGTTTGTGTGAAAAGTTGTAAAAATGTGTCATAATTCTTCTTTGTAGAAGCTATTTGGGGTTAAGGTTTGAGAAAGGGATGGGAGCCACCTCAAAGTGGGTTATTCTTCAGTAATGTTTGGGTTTAGGTCAAAGGTTAGTATTAAGGATGTTCTACTTTTCTGTACTTAGATCCGATTTTGATTGAATGCATTTGCCCTTGTTGCTCAAACTGGAAGTAAACTACCTTAACTTTAACTTAGATAATCAGATTTAACCATTTTGTTGCATTTCATTTTGGCTGAAGGGCATCTTGTGAGATGTAAACACCAGTCCCCTGATATTTTTCATGTTTGCATGCATCCTTCTCTTCTACACTTAAGCTCTGTTTTTCCCTCCACAGGAAAGCTGTGATGGCCACAGAGCTCTGTGAAGATGTCATGAGCTTCACTTGTGTTGGCTGAATCTAGGCGTGAACATGGTCCTCAGCCCTGGTGGACACGATTGTAAACAGCTAGAGCACATACAAATGTCCCAGTGTCGCTTTTTTTTGACACTGCAGTTTGATGGACAGTGACATGAAGCACTCACAACACGTGGCTCCTGCAGGGTCTCACCTGGCTGTGATGATGAACGATGCTGGGACTCCTGCCAAACCTGAGGAGGAGATGAAGCTCGTTGGTTGCCTCAGTCCAAGGACACATGGGCTACCTTTCTACCAGAAATACATTTATTTCTATTTTTATTGATGAAATGAACATCCCGAAAGCAGTGCTTGTATGGAACAATAAAACATGCAGTACTATGTGGAATGCTGATGAATGCTTGCAAGGGCGTAACTTTGAGTTGAACATTGAGGGGGTTGAGATTTCCACCTGTGAAGCAGGTCTGAGGACATGCCCCACATGAGAAAATCTTTAAATATTTTGATTATATAGATATATATAATATATGTAAACATATAATATTACAGACATAAACTAACTATGGCATATTCTTCTGTTTTCCTCTCGCCTGGTCTCCTTGTGCAAGACTGCTTGTTAAACCTCGGCCCTGTGAGGTACAATTAACTATTTTACATCCTTTTTTCAGAACAACCTGGGCTTTCATGCTGTGGTGGTGTCATACGACTAGAGAAAAAGTAATTAGACCAGATATAGAAAGGAAAATAAAAAACGGAAAATTTATTTCACACATATTTATGGAAACAGAAAATTATTATGAATTTATTTTTAAATGTTATACAGCTGTTCTTTAATGACGCAGCATCGACCAGGCCTGTTTATAGTGTTTAGTTCATGATGTTTGCATGCTCTCTGCCTTCCAAAGCCTCTGGTCCTTCACAGCTACCTTGCAGTTTGAAATTTTGGAGCAGGAGCAGGTCATCGTGGAAAGCCTTTTCAACTACAGTATCCTTTTTATGTTTGACATTTAGTAAGATTATATCACCCAAAGTGAAATTCCACACACCCACGGCATCCAAGAATGTCATTGATGGACATCCTGCTTTCTGTCTGCGCTTAGTCTTCCTTTGACTTTGAAACTGTGACTACCTATTTGCTTTTGAACCAGGATTAAATGGACACCAGTCTCTTCTGTTGCTTACACTGATTTAAGCATCTATTACAACAAACTTGTTTGAATTGAGAACATAGATCACTTTAGATTTCAAATGGTAAAAAATGGCAAACAGGTTATTACTCCAAGAGGTGGATCAAATCTGAGTTCTCCTTGGATGCCACTTCTGACTCTGAGTTTCTTTGACTGGCGGCTACATCAGTTGTGGTACAGTCATGTATGTCTCAAATGTGATGTTGATGATATAACATAAAACCATTTAAAATTTGAGGAAAAGCTTATGACAGAGGATATTTACACGCCAAATCTCTGCACTGCCCCCCTCATGTTGTCATCTTTGTTATGGTGCTGTCTACCACAACTAGAGCTATAGCACCCTCTTGTGACCAAGCAAGAGATGACAGGCAAATTGGAAGGGAAAAAATTGCAAATAAGGTTCACTGTTTATCAAACCGTTCATCACGCATGTGTTACAGCAGTGTAACAAGTTCAACTAAATTATTTAAATACTGTGATGTACACTGAGTCTTTTATCAGTATGACAGTACCAGTCTGACAGTGGTTTGTGAATCTCCAGCCACACAGTAACCATCAGTACAAGTCAAGTAGATTTTCACATTTGGGAGAAGAGGAAAAAAAATTATACTGTTCAAAGTATTTTCTAATCGCATCATCCACAGATTCAGCCCATAGGCAACTTGCTGATTCTGGTACAAAGTCACACAAAAGTCCTCTTCCTCCTGACTGTATGAAATCAATGTTGTCAACTTAAAGTAATACATACTCCTATTTATATCACCAGATATAGATCAGAAACAGAAATGCCAAGCAGCTTAATAAAGATAGTAAAGCTGATACTTTGGATGTAGTGTTGTAGTGTTAACAACCACAAGTCCTGTGCTGCACTGAGCAACAGAAAAGGTCCACATCTTCACTCATACTGAAAATACAATTAATGCACAGCAGACACTTAATTCTAAAATCACATGAGGAATCTTCCAGGTGACTGCCAGTGGGATCATGTCACTTCTTTGATAGAGGTCTTCTGAAGAGCAGGATGTGGGGCTCTGAAATGACAATAACAAACATATGATACAAGCACGATACTGTATAGCTTACCAATCCATGACTGTTCAAGTTTTAGAACATATGTGCAGTGCGTTTGGTAAGCAAGCCAAGCAAGCCAGAGCACTGAGAGTGGGGAAGCCAGAGGCAGTTTTTACATGCAGTACCTGGCTCATGTATCATGTAGTGGACCCATCCTTGGGACTGTTGCACTCCCAGTTGTCTCCACTCATCTTCAGACATCAAGTGCGATGTTGGAACATATCTGACCATTTCCCGAGGTAGAACAACATGTCTGGTGATAAGAAGCCTGATTATTCTCAGTTATTTGAGTTCATGTCAGCATCCTGCGAAGTTTGACGTATTCATTAAAAAGAAAAAAAAAAACTCAACTCACAGTGTTATCAGTTGTGGCCAGCTTGATGTTAATGTTTATACACACTGCACTTTGCACAACATCTCTTATTGGCCGATGGCCATAATAACATAAGTTAATGCACATGCACAGTAGGGATGCACATTGTGATCTTTGTTTTCCTGACCGTTAACCGACGATCATTAGCTGATAACATTAGCAACATGCTCTGTTGAATGTCTGTGACTAGATCGATCGGCAACGCGACCCTCTATCGGCGATCGACTATGTTTTTTGCCCTGTAAAACGATCAACGTCCACTGTGCTCTGGCTCAGCTGATCGGCGCTCAGATGGAAGTTAATTTAGCACATTTTGAACGCTTTTTGTCCAAGTGCAGCCAAACACCAGGCTGAAGAGAGGAAAGAGCGCTTCTCCGAAAGGTGAGCTGCAGGTGAGTCAGCTGAGCACAGCACCGTCCTTACAGGTGATGCACATGCACATGTCCGTGTACGTTGTTGTCTGACCTTCCTTCAGGGGGACTGAGCTGCATAACTGGCACATGTAAGTCCTCCCGTGTAACTTTTTGCTGCAGGTGGGGTCTACAGGTGTCCACGAGTTGATGACATAAGGAGCTAATTTGAAAAAAAAAAAAAAGAAAAATCGTAATCATTATCCGTAATCATGTGCATCCCTAATGCACAGCTTTCACCTTTGACTTTTTTTATTTGTGATGTTTAAGTGATCAGGCGTACTGGGGGCGGTTCACGACTTGCATTGCCAGAGCTACACTGCTACCCACCAGATTGGAGTATGGCTTTTCTGCGGACGTCTGTGAAGACAGTGATCGCGCACGCCAGACGAGGGAGAAAGGGAGAGAGACGGCAGCTTGATTGGGCGTAGGCAGAACTAGACCTGAAGGCATCTGATTGGTTTTTGCTTTTCGGAGCGTAAAGCATGGATTGGTCAGAGTTTTGTCCTGCAGCCGCCACAGAGGTCTGGTTTTCTGAATACATAATGTATTGACTACTCTCAGGATAGAAGGACCATTTCACCCAGTATAGCAAAAAGTGTTTCTGAACATGACTACCAACTTCAAGTTTGTGGAAATATGGTACTATTGGTACGGTCATCGTTTGAGCAAAGTAAAGCTAGTTTTCTTCATAGTTTTTTGATTGTGTGGCGCCAAACCGCTGTCAGCTCATTGCTGCCCCCTGAGGCCAGACAGTAGAATGCACCTAGAGGTGGGTGTCTTTGCCCCAACGGCCACAGGGCAGCAGCTATTCACTCCAACGATTTTAAACAAACTCCGGGAACTGACGCGAAGGTGGGACTTACCGTTAATAATTGAGACTTTTACATATATATTCAGACATATTTTTTTTGCAAATGCAAACCCTTCAAAGACGATGACTCCGTCGCTATTGACAATTTGCTAAACTATTTGGTTTGACGCACAGACGTTAAAAAGGATGACAGTTGGCTAACTTCCGGATTTGAAGTGGATCAATAATAACTGCGAAATGTCGCTCACCTGTACTCATAGTGGTCATCGCTGTACCTGTCCGAATAGTATATTTGGTTGCCAGACATATTTTCAGATAAACTGTAAGTGTTTAGTAAACTTAACAAGCTAACGTAAATGAGCCGCAAGGGCTTCCCCCGCGTTCGCGTGTAAATTGCACTTGCAGCTCTGATTGGATGATGTAGGTCATGTGACCAGAAACACAGTTTACCATCAACGCATTGCAACGCACAGGTGAGTGAATTTGTTAACGTTTCACGTTGTAAATGTTGCTTTATTGCTCGTATTCGTTTTATTTGCTCTGATAAGATGAATGTTTATTATATTGTTGGTGATATATCTGTGGTCTAACTTCTTTACCTGTATAGTTTGTGCATCGGCCCTGGGCATGTATTGTCTTATCTTAATTATCTCAGGTTGCATAGGTCTTGTGCTGCACCTGTGTCACACAATACTGTATCAACAACTAATAAATACTCTCTGTACTAATACACTCTATACACCAATTGCAATTATTAATTTTTGAATGAATTTTCTATAGCTGCTCTTTGATTATTTGATTTGGCAGATGGCTTGAATGGTGTACAGTATCAGGTTAGTGGGTCTGTGGGGCTACAGACACACTCATGCATATGTGATCCTCTTGTGCTTCTCCTGCATCTGCCACTTTTTTTTTTTTAATGAACCGTTCACAGAAAGCTCAAATGAAGCCCTAGACGTGATTATGAAAATTAGCTCTCAAGGCTGTAGATGTTATTGCCCACACAGGAAATTCTTACATCACTCTGCTGCTCTCTTCAAGCAGGATATCAGTATAATTTCCCTTCACTATTCATTTTATTGTGTTTCATGGAGCGCTTAAGAAACATGGAACACAATTGTGCAACCACAGGCATTGATACTGTTGAAATATGGTCACAGACAGGCTCATATTAGGTCATGGATGTAGGACAGGAAAATGACTCTCCAAATATTCTATTCAGTGTGACAATAATGGAGTGAATATTGTGTAACCTTTATTTATATTTTCATTAAATATCAAGGTGTCCTTAACAGGGCCAATGGACAATTATGTATGGAAGCCACTTAGGTTTTCCCACCCCTGTTATTAAATTAAAAAAAAAAAAAAAAACTGTATACCATTTACTTACTCTTACTTTAATATTACTCTAGCCAGTCGTCAAACCAGGTAGCAGGATCAATATGTGCTTTATTGACTTAGCTTCTTTAGTAACAGTTATACTGGGCAAAAAGCAATGAATTTTAGTTGACCTTCAAGAAAAAAACTAAAGTTGAAAAAAAAATGATGTAATGCCATAACTTTCTCTTTTTGCTTTTTCTGTTTATCTCTGCACTTTAGGGCTGGTCAAAAAATAATCAAAACTGATATTTAGAGCCTCAAACCGACATAATCCTGTCTGTGTCAATTATTTCAGTTTTCCCCCTTCTCTCCCTACTGATGCACTGTCACCTGAAAAACACACTCCTGGCTGTGTAGTCATGTGACACCACCCCATCCAGTGTGTGTGTGTGACACTGTAATCAGTCATTAATTGTAATCAAGGCAAAAAGTTCAATTAATCGTGATTTAGATTTTTGCCATTATCGCCCAGCCCTGGAAGACTTCTGAAACTTTTCATTGTTGCTGGTGAATAATACTTTTGAAAGAGAAAAAAAATGTCACATTTTACCAGTTGCCTGTGTCTGCCCTTCCTGTAACATTGGTTATTTAGCTCCTAGCTAGTCTTAAAATAACTATTGCTTTTTTGAATGTTTTTGGTAACCTGGCAACAGTAGTCAAGTGGAGAAGTGTCTGCTGCTTTCCTTGCCAATGGATGCTCTTTTCCTCTGTCTCTCCGTTCTCATTTGCAGGCAGTGTATGTCTAAAACTGAGGTAGATCACTGATACTAAATCCCATTTAACCACTATGAAACACATGATCTAACTTACAAAAAGTTATTTTTAACCATTTTTAAGATCTTATGAACTCCGGTATAACTTTTTTGTATGTTCTTTGTTAATTCACATGATTCATCCAGGACATATTCATGTTTTTTTATTCGTTTTGAAAGCATCACCTAATAATTGACCTCTGCTTCTGGGCTGTTTAAATATCAAAGTAGGTTGAGGTTATCAGTTTGTTTTGGAAAGAGGAGTTCAGGAACTTTTCCAGATTGTCCCTGTAGATCTTCATGAGTAGGCAAGTCAGGTCACTTTTTTGTTGTTTGTGAATGCTGTGGGAGCTATTCTCAGTTGGGCCTCATCACACCATTCATTAAGCTTCCATGGCAGCAGTCTATAAGCAGGAAATGCCCCCAGTGACCAGCCGTCATCATCCTCCAATTCAGTAGCAACAGATACTCCAGATATTCCCTCCCTTTCTTTTCAGCTCAGCCCCCTTGTGTTTCTCTCCACAGTGGCAGGGAAACAGTGGGTGGGCCTTCAGTGCCTCAGGATCTCTGCCTTATTGGACACCTGCTTACAGAGCACTACAATGCGTGGGTAGAGCTTTTTTGCGCCTCTGTCCCCATGGCTACACAGTACTCTGAAGACAGACTATACAGCCCAGTTTATCTGTACTTTTCTCACTTCCACATTTAGATGATAGAGCAGTGCATGGAAATAGTTATATTTTTTCTTTAGTCATAGATGTATGTGTGTATACATATAGGTTTTAAAGAGCCAATATTATGTAAAAGGAATTTGCAATTAAAAAAAACTATTATGATAGGATACCAGACACGTTTTTTTCCCTTTATGTTAGCTCCTGAGGTGTGTCCTTAAAAAAAAAAAAAAAAAAAGTTTGGCATAATAAGCCCATACATTTTCTGGACTGCAGAAATCTTGTGTTTATCAGTTGTCAGGCTTTATAGCTTCTTAATTGCTGATCCAGGATCTGCTTCTAGTGATTCTGATCCAGGGAGTTTGTGCAGTTATTTTACTGTTAACAGATTTATTATTATTTTATTACTTTATATTGTACATTTATATTACATACACATGCATATTGATATTGGCATCTCAGGCCTTCCATACAGTACTGACTCAGCTTATACTGTTGCTTCAGTTTGGTTTAACAATGTGCCATGTGTGTGTGTTTGTGGCATAAACGCTGTTTATTCAAGTTAACACAGAGACTAACTGCTTGACAAGGCCATAAAACTGGACGACAGTGGAAGCAGTTTTATTACTCCTGCAATATCAAACAGCAGCAAATTTACATTTCACAAAGACTAGTCTCACCTTGCTGACTTGATTTTTCTTTGGTCTAATAGCAAGGTAATATAGAATCGGTGATAAATCATCATTGTTAATCTGACCAAGTAGCGGCTGCTGATTAATTAACCAGTAGCTTAGCTGATACAAGGTGGCAAGAAAGAGTCTGTGCGTCTAATGATCGCTGTCTCTCAGATGTGTGTCTTAGAGGGTTAAAAGGCAACAATTATAACTTAACCATCGATGAAGCTTGAAAGGAAATCATCCAAAATCGTGAAATACTGTAGTAGTATCAAAACCAGAATGCTAATTAAGCATTTTTTAAACACAATAATTCTAATTATATCACCCTCCATATTCGTCAGAGCAAAATACATTTGTTGTTCTTTTGCATTGATACTATCTACCCTCATACACATAAACAGTAAATTGCTAATTAAATGTGTAGGTGGTAACTGTTCACATGAATGTGGAAAAAGAAAAGCTGATAATGGTGACAATCTAAATCACGGGGGTGGCATTTTTACTTCAGTCTTCTGTCCAGGCTGTATTTCCTTGTTTATTTTCCTATTAACTGAATGTGGTCTTTTTAAATTACACTAACGTCTTATATGTGATGATATACGCAGCATTTTTAAATGGCAGTGAAGAGGAAACAAAATGCACACCTGCATTTGAAATGGTCTCTTCCACTATTCTGCAAGCCTCCCCTGAATGAGTCATCCAGCTGGCTCCTCATTGGATAAGACCATGCCATCCCTAGGGATTGCCTTGCAGAGGCAGAAAGGCCTTTGCTTCCATTCACAGAAACATTGGTATGCCAGCCTGCTATTTCATTCACATAAAAGACTAAATATTGCATGCCTTTTTTGTCCTCTGCTCTTTTACTCCTTTGTCTTTTTGCCTCCTCTTTTGATTTGCGAGGGCCTGCCTTTTCTTCCTTGCTTTTGTGTTTGCCTTTGTTTCTGAGGAGAGAAGGCAGACGCGCTGTCTTTTTTTTTTTTTTTTTCTATATTTGCCAGGCAGGAAAGAGAGATGTTGGGAGGGACTGCAGTGCGAAATCTGCAGCAGAGTGAGAGCGGAAGCTGCTTATGAATGAGTGTCAGTCTTTCAGCTTTGCTATATGCTCCTGAGGACATTTTACATGAATGGTGTCTGGCTGTGTGCTTTCCGCTACCGGGGAGACAAAGATGCTTCATTGGTGCTGCTGGGCTTTTTTTTGTTATCCTTTCGGCTGTTTCATTCACTCATCTGCCTGAGAAACATGTCGTTCATTCTGTGTCTTTTTCAGTTGTATCATTCATGTAGTTCGACCAGGACCAGTTAATGGTTATTTTAGACAAGCTGTGAATCTGTATCTGCTTCCTAGTAGTAAAATTGGATTAGTTTTTTAAATTTTTTTTCATTCTTTGCTCCTTTGTTGCAGAATGCTGATAGAGAATTAATGGTACAAATTAGACAAATGGTGTCAAAACAATTGTATGTAAAAAGAAAAAATGGCTTTATTCCTTTTTGCGTTAATGGATGATTATAAATATTTGGTGCAGAAACAATAGGTTTACTGTCTAGTAATACGTTTTTGAAGTACAAACCTGAGAAACAGGAATGATGTCTACCTATATTCTGCAGCTATTATAGATGATCATGGGCAGTATATTAATGATATCACTAACTTCCAGTCATGCTAAAATTACACTGTTTTGCTTCTTTCAGTGATTTAAAGAGGTTTCCTTTATATATGCTGAAGAAAATGACACCTTTATGATATGTTTCCATGGAGACTTTGATTCTTATATCTGAGAAGTCTGCATTTTTTTTTTTGCATTAGAAGATTTTGGCTGGCACTGTGATTGTAGATGTCATTCAAGTGGATGCCGACGCTTAATTTATTAACAATTCTGCGATTAGTTCTTTGTGTCTCTCAACTTCTATCAGTCCATCCATCCATTTTATACGACATTAATTGTTTGAAAAAATGAATTCGTGCAAACTATTATGAATAATTAGTTTACTAAGTTAAATAATCAAGCTACCTCTGATTCTTCATTTCCTTTTCCCAGAAAAACAAATAAGAGTGGAAGAATTACAGCAAATTAATATCAGACTAGGGAATTTAAAAATTGATTGGTTCCAGTGTGCTGTAAGTGGGAGGTTTTTTTTTCTCCCTCCAACAGGAAGTGATTTGCAGTGTTCAGCAAGCCTTTTGTTGAGAAGGTTTTCTCAGATCAGTGAGTCATGCTTTAGCTCTGAGCCGGCAGGCAGGCAGGCAGGCAGGCAGGCAGGCAGGCAGGCAGGCAGCAGTCAGTAGAGAGTATTTGCTCTTCCCTCGCTGTATCCGTGATCATCGACAACATAGACCTTCCTCTGTTCTCTTACTTTTTGGATTTTTTGAGGCTAGAAATCAGGAGCAGTAGCAGCATCACCACTGGAAACCAAACAAGCTGCACCACAACACTGGCAGCCTTTTGGAGACCTTTTCTTCTCTCCATCCCTTCCTCCTCTGCTTCAGTATTGTGTTTTCATGGATTGTGTCTTTATGTTTCTCTCTCACGGATTGGATTGCAGTTCTGGATTTTGCTGAGAGCAGATTGGACTTTGGCGACAGCAGCAGCAGCAGCCCAACACAACACAACCACCACTGTAACCTCAGTAGAGAAAATTACAGTCAGGTGGCCTGTGATTGCTAAAAGGCGTTTGCTGCCTGTACTGCTGCTGCTATGTTACAGGAGAGGGTAATCAGCACGGCTCAGCCACGTCTGCCAGCACACTTGTGAAAGAGGCAGGCTGTGCGTGTCGGTTGGTGGAGAGAGGGGAGAAAGCAAGAGAGAGAAGGGTATGCTTCACCGTACAAAATACAACCGCTTCAGGAATGAGTCAGTAACATCCGTCGATGAGCTTCTCCACGGCCTGTCCATGAACCCCAAGGTCTCGGCCACCCCCCAGTCTGCAGCCGAGACATCTTACACACCCCCGACTGAGGTCCAGCCCTCCTCGACCACCACTGCTTCCATCACCCCCACCAGCCACGGCTCTGACCACCTGGAAGATGGAGGCACCACCCTCTGTACTCTCATCAACAAGGTGTCCAGCCTGAAATTCAGCAACTCAGGCAGCTTGCTGGGCATCAAGGGTCTGCCCTCAGCTGTCAAGGACCTGGCTGTGTCTAAGCTGCAGGGGGGTGGGGGATCGGGCTCAGGCAGCTCCAGTGGCCCGAGCCCCAGCGCAGCGACAGCAGCGGCAGCAGCCTCTGGTGTGGGCGGCTCTCTGTGCAGCTCGGCCTCCCATTCAACCCCCTGCTCACAGCTGGAGCCAGCTGTCAGCATGAGCAAGAAGAGCAGGCTGGATGAACTCCAGCCCAGTGGAGAGGACTGGAATGGAGGTGGAGGTGGTGGACTGGTGAGCAAACCCTCCAGAGGATGGCTACATTCGAGTGAGAAGATCTCTGGTCCAGGAGTGACATACATAGTGAAGGTTAGTGGTCTCTCCCTCGTCTCATTTGTGTTTATTGTCCTCTCCCTCTTTTCTTGTTTTTACCATTCTGTCTTTTGTTTCAGTGACTCAAAGCATAGCTAGCTGCAAGTTTAGTATAAAGAAGAGATAATGTAGTTTTACTTGCACATCACAACATGCCCTTGAGTGGGTGTATGTAGGTTGGCTACAGCAGAGGGCTGAGCAAACAGAGAGCGACTAGAAAACAGACATTGAATAATTCAGAAAATAGAGAAGGTCAGCGATGGAGGAAAGTAAAGGAAAAAAAACATGTGATGGCAAAATAAAAACAGCAATCATCAGTGCCTTTTAGAGCATGCTGTAAACATTGTCTTGTATACAGTATTTCTGTCTTGTGTATGTGGAGCCACAGCGTTATGATTTTGTAACCATGGTGATGTGTTATTTCTGTATGTTGTGCATCTGTATGAGCTCTGTGGCTGTTTTCACTCGGCGATAGAGAAATGATGGAGGAGGAAAAGAAGACACACGGTGCATGTTTGTCTCATCACATCAGTGTCTCACGGTTAACGCCGATCAGCCATCAAACATCATTTAAAGGAGCACAAGTACGCACAACTACGAGAGCTGTGAATGTCATCATGCCGGCAATGAGTCACTAGCATGAGGAGTGATGATGCTGAGCCCTGGCTCTTCAAGGTGTGAAGTGAATGAAGAAAACGGACCAAACCATATTCACTGAAACCACACAGCAGCAGTATATTGAACCTTCGCACGATGGTGGAATCTTTTTTGTCTTCTATTCACTAAAAACAAAATTTAGTTTTTGGCGTGGGATGAATAAGCGTGCTAAAACAGTAATGCCACGTTAAATGTGTTATTCTAAATCAAGTTACACAGTATGATTGCCATCATATGACACCTTCTACAACTTGTCCGAACAAAGCCTACAGTATCTGTGACCAGTGTGACATTCCATTAACTGCATTAAAGCCGAGAGCGCTTATTTGTCCAGTCAATGCCACTGAAAGCATCCACACTGTGGGGTGGGGGGGGGTTGGATGGGGGGCGGGGGTGAGGGTCCAGTCCAGTCCCTGCTCCCCCACCCCCCTGCTTTTCCTGTGGTTTGACTCCTGTGTGTATTGAGATCAACATGGTGTTCTGCTCACAGCACTTTTAATTAGCATCATGTGGTCACTCCTCGCACATCATGCGCCATTACTCTAACAGGACATTGATTGACAGCACCACTGTTTACAGTCATGCTTTTAGCCCATGGTAGCTATGTGTTTATGATGTGTGTTTAAGAACCTCTGTGATAACATTTCTCCTAATGTAATGCTGTATGTAATTACTTTACTTTTTATTTAGGTTTGTGGTCAGTGGTAACTGTTGTTTTGTAAATTTGCAGTGCAGTGGCTTTTTATTATTTTTTGGCTTCTTTTTTGATGTAAACTGTTGCCAGGTCAAAATTATACTATGAGAGCTGTGGGAGTGAATGAAAACCAAAACATGGTCGGCTGCAAAAAACATAGCAGTTAGCTGAAAGACACTATAAATAGTGTGTGGAGCTGTATATTTGGGTGATAATTCTCCACAGCGTCATCCCTTACGCAGAGACGTTGTCTTGTCATACCTTCTATAACTATGACAATAACTTAAGAAAGTTCTGATTAAGGGTAGCTGGATACCTGAAGATGTTTCACCTCTCATCCATGAGGCTTCTGTAGTTCACAGGAAGTTCTATCTATAGCCAAGGCCATTTGCACTTGATTAAGATTTTCTTGAATAACCATGACTGTGATGTCTGAGAACCTTCACTTACATCTTGCAGAGTGTAACAGTAACCTTAAAGTTTGCATGGTTATGGTTATCCTGTCCACCACAGGTTATCATCAGCATTAGGAGTACAGATTTTCCATATTATACAACATTTATCATTTTGATCATATCATGTCCTGACTAGACTGTGCAGAACGTGACTGTATAAGCACTGAACACATCATGAAAATGCAACTTGGTTTACTTTATGTTTATGTGTAGTGTAACTAAATAATATGAAAGCCATTTTTATTTTATTTATGGGCAAAAAAATATAACCAGAGTGGCATGTTTTCATATTTTCAAATGTGTCTGCCTGTTTTGTTGCGAGTATGCAGTGTGTGTAAATATGTATGTAGTTATGAACTTCATATACAATGGCTTAGACTTGTTTTGTTGTTTTCTGGGATCAATTAAAGAGCCTTCAGGACTGGCCTTTCATTGATTTTTATAATTAATCTAAAGTTCAGTTTTACTCTGTGAGTCATGTACTTGTTTGTTGTACAGCATCAGAGAAGAAAAGTCTCCATGACGTGCTCAGAATAGGTCTCTACCAATTTTATAACTGTTTGATATATTTTTGGCCCTGCTGAAGTGTGCACTTTAAACTCGCTCTTCTAAAAATAGAGAGTAGTAAAAGAAAATGCAAACGTCATGTTGACAAAATGGTATTTGTTTGCTGGTACTTGTAAAGCGGCCTCATAACATGAAAGTTATGATTTTAATAACTTATTTTTTCTGAAGAAGAGAGGAAATAGAAACATTAGCATCTCTGGATGTGTTTTTTGTTTTGTTTTTTTGTTTACAAGATTGTGAATCTGATTCTGATAAGGATAGGAACTCATCAGCACAAAATGTTCCCAGTCTGTGCAGTATTAATTAGAAGAGGTGTTGTTATGTGAGTAGGTGGCTGATACTGAAGATGGTTTTGTGGGATAGGAAGACTATATTCACCTCATCATGTGGCATAGTAACACACTGATGCAGTTCACATATATTTATGGTGAAGGAGTATTTACTTGATTTGTATCAACTTTGTGTCAGACTTTGCCTTTGTGATCAGCTGGATGTTTCTATTTTTAACCAAAAGTGAAAACAATAATAGCAGCAAGTTTATGAGAACACATTTGCTGATGTAATAAAGGCTCAAGTCAGCTTGTTCTGTTTTGTGCAGACTCACCGTTAAACTCAGTGCCCCCCCTTGAAAGCAGCACAACCTGGGATACTATTCCATAACAGTAAACATAGTCACACACTTTCTCTGGCAGGGCTTCATGTTTTTAGTTGGATATAAGGGATGGATGTATTGTAAGAACTGGATAATGGACTCAAAGCAAATTTTTTGCAGCCGACCTCTCCACAACAGTAAATAGTTGAGTTTCTGTACCTGTAGTTGTATCTGATTTTTATTTTTGGCAGTACACCACTCTGAGTCCACTGCAGGTAGCACACTGAATTTGTATAACTACCTCACACAATCTCACACCAAATGACACAAACTATTCCTGTATACAAATAATCCAAATACAATTCTTCACGTGAAATACGCCACTAAACCACTTTCCCTGGAGTCCAGGGAATATTTAACACTTGTTTCACATAGACTTCTCTTCTTGTTTTCCAGTACCTGGGCTGTATAGAAGTCCTACGGTCAATGAGATCCCTGGATTTCACCACAAGGTCACAAATAACAAGGTATGTTCACCTCTAATGTAGATTTCAGTATTATATGTTCACTATGTACATGTGACAAATTGAAGGGAAAACCAACATGAAGTGTCTCAGTAAGTTGTCAGGAGACCACATGACACAAAAACAGCTTCATTGTGACATTGTATAGACAGCAAACCAAACAGCTAGTTAGCACTGCCGATGTCTGTTGGCAAGAATGCTATTATAAATATTGTAATATAGAAATGGCAGCAGTTACTGATAAGTCCAGACTTACAACAAAATGATCTTCAACAATCGCACTAAAGCTTGTGCTGAGGAACAAAGTCTATTATATACATAGCAGGAAGGTCTCAAGATTTAGAGCCCGTAGATCACCATTTTAAAAATGTGATGTGTTTTGGATCTTATATATTATATTTAGTAGTATATTTAGGCGGCCTGTTATCACAGTTTGTCTGCATGGAATTTTCTGTGGCTCCATGTGTATCTTTAAAATCATTGACCAATGTGCAGTGAGGCAAAGGCCAATAGTGAATCGGTTTGTGTCATGTCCACTTTTCTGCTTGACTTCCTGAAATCAGTCCAGTGTTAACGTTAGCTAGCAAGGCCACACAGTGGTAAGCCCCTCTCTCTCACACACACACACACACACACTCACACACTCACTCACTCACTCACTGTGTGTTCTGTTTCTCTCTAATAAAGAGAGAGATGGTGAAAAAGAGAGAAACAAACAGAGAAATCTATGTCTCATGCCGTTGCTATTATTAGATTTCTCCTTTTCTAAAACAACCCACTGCTGTGCATGGTTTTTCCACCAAAAAGGATACAGAAATTAACATTTGTGTTTGTCAAGAATCCAACATTCACTTCATGTCAGAGGTGAATTTGAGCTTTTGCATCTAATTGACTCTTCAGCCACAGTTTGATCCACACGCTGTTTTAGATTTCACAGTTTAGTTTAGCGCCATTTACCATGTGGTTATGTGGTTGTTCTATTGTTTGTTTTAATTACAAGACATTCTATATTACTATATCTATATTTAATCCTATACTTGATTTTTTGCATCAACATCTTGATGCCCATGAAATTTGATCTGGATGCTCATGGTACCAAGAGGATGGATGTCAGTGATCGCTGTCTTTTATTTTTGCTCTACCACCAGATTAAAAAATGTAATCTAAACAATACTTTGATTTTTGATCACATAACTGCAAAACTTATGACATTTGCATCGACCTCAGATGCACCTCTGCTAATTTAAGTATGCTAACATACTAAAGGAAGATGGTGAAAATGATGAACATGACCCACTGAACATGAGTATGTTGCCATGCTGGTGTTCACATTACTACAGCCTCTCACAGCCACTAGCTGTAGACTCTTTGTCCTGTTGTTACTAAGACAACAAAATACATCTCTAGACTACACGTAATACAGTCTAACTTAATGCCAAAATACCAGTCACTGTGTGGCTGTCTGTGGTCACCATCTTGGCTTCATCGTCCACTCTTCCTCCCTCTAGGGAAGCCATCAGCCTGGTGTGTGAGGCTGTTCCAGGGACCAAAGGAGCTCTGCGGAAGAGAAAGGTACATGGATGGACATTGAGGGGAGGGAAAGAGGGAGGGAGGGATAGAGAAATGCAAGTGATTGCCACGCTGCGAGAGCTGAGAAAATGAGTGTTAGTGAAATGTACAGTAGAGGAAACAGCATTAGATATTCATTTATCCTTCCGTGTTCTATATATAGCATCGCCTCAGTAAGTTTTTTTTTCTCTCATCTATCCTTCATGTTAAAAGAGAGGGAAAACAGAGACAGATAGAGAGAGGAGGAAATGATGAGAGAGATTGTACTTAGAGAAGAGAGAGGGTGAGGAGAAAGGAGAGAGATGAAGAGGTATGGGACTGTATATGCGTGGGTGTAGTTCCAGCCCACGATGCATTGCACACCGCACAGTGCTTAGTGACTCATGTAGTGCACAATATCTGTGATCAGGAGGCTGATCTTGTGTGTGTGCGTGCGTGCATGTTTGTGTGAGCGTCTGTCGTCTGTGTGCATGTGCATGTACATGGTGTGTTTCCACAGCGTGTGAGGAGACTGTGTCTTAATGTGGGGTGTGAAATGAAGCATTACTCTGCTATCTAGAGCTTGTTCAAATGTCAGGGAAGAGTATATAACACAAAATCAGAGCTGACTTAGTTTCTCTGTCAGAATAGATATAAGGTACAAGATAATTGTAATTTGGCAAACACACACTGGTGACATCAGCTTGATACTGAAATTTCTCAATGGGTGTGACAATTGTATTTGGCTGCTTTGCCTCTGCTCATCAGTTAAATCACTGTTCACAACAGTATTTCAAGTACTTTAAAATGAAATTTGTGTGGCCCAATGCATAATCAATACAAGCTGAACAATACATTTTCCTTATTCATTTGTAGTGGAATGAGGATGAGTAATTTTCCTAAGAGGTACATCCAGCAGTAGGCAGTCTATTTAGCTCAGCATAAAGACTGGAAAGATGGGGAAATAGCTAGCCTCACTCTATCCAAAGGAAATAAAATTCACCTGTAATCCCACCACATTTGAGTGCTTTTGCACTGTTTTTTTGTTTGTTTGTTTGCTTTGTACAGAGCTATGCTAGCTTATCCCCATGCTTACAATCTTTATGCTAAGCTAAGCTAACCTAACCCAACCCACAGCTGGTTGTAACTTCATATCGTACCATCATATCATTTATACCAGATTTAGAGATGTCAGTGTTGATCTTTTCATTCAGATCCCTGCAGAAATGCAAATAATTTACAAAAAATATTGAATTATTAAATTATAAAAAGAGATGTTGCTTTAATTTGTTTAAAGTCAGTGTGTCTGTGTCATCCTCCGATCCTCTTAGCCACCGTCCAAAGCCCTGTCAAATATCCTGGGAAAGAGCAACCTGCAGTTCGCTGGCATGTCCATCAACCTAAATATCTCCACCAGTAGCCTCAACCTGATGACCCCCGACTGCAAACAGGTCAATGGACAACCTTTTACACACACTACACACACTAATGATACTATTATGACTTTATGTGTAGGAAAATGGCATCAATTAGAAGCTCTGTCATTAACATCTTAGCAACCACATGTAGTTTTAGGAGAAAAGGAGATATCCTAAAGTAGTTAAACTTAAGAAAAATACCTTTATTTCCAAATTTAATGTTCGTAATAAAGTAACTCTCATTTTTAGCTGTTGAAAAAGTGCTAAGATTTTTCTCTAGAATGAAGGCTGTCCATTTAAAGAGGATAATGTGATAAAAGAGCTGTTTAAAGAGGAAAACAAGTAAGAGAACATGGTCTCTACTGATGTTAACAGAATTACCAGAGGAAGTAGGTGCGTTGTACATTACTCTTTATTTGTGTGCTCTCCACTTCAGTGTCATTCTTAAGACTAACAGCAGATGGTGCCAGAGTAACAACACAAGCAAAATCCTACACATAGATACTCAACAGACAGGGTAGTATTATCAAAAGTGAGAAGCCAAAACCTTGTTTGTTTTGCCTTTTACTTGCAAACTAATCATTGTGATACATGTGTGTAGAATCACAGATATGTTGGGTTAATTGACACATACTGTATGATTTTGCTCCTCACAGATCATAGCCAACCATCATATGCAGTCCATCTCATTTGCATCAGGTGGAGACCCTGTGAGTAACTCAGTCACCAGCATCAAATGAACTGATTTACTGATATAACTTATAACTGATATATATACATATTTGCCCATGGCTGATGCTCCTAATGATCAGTCATATTATTATCCTATTTGTATTAATTGACTATCTCTAAAAGATATGTTTTTTGTCTTGTCTTTTCCAGGACACAACAGATTATGTTGCCTATGTAGCAAAGGATCCTGTCAACAGAAGAGGTAAGTGTCAATTCCTTTACTCTATGGTTTCTCATATCTTACATATAACATGTTGCTCATTAAAGTTCATTGTTCTGACTCTCATCAGCATGTCACATCCTGGAGTGCTCCGATGGCCTTGCCCAGGACGTCATCAGTACCATCGGCCAAGCCTTTGACCTTCGCTTCCAGCAGTACCTGCAATGTCCCTCAAGCAAGCTGTCCTCCACACATGACAGGTGAGGTGTTGAGACCACACCGATAAAATGCACAAAAGATAACACAGTGACCAGTATTAAGTTCCAGTATCAAACCATGTTTGCTCCAGGGTATTAAACATGGAGGAGTTACCATGGACAGAGGAAGAGGAGGAGTCAGCAGAGCATCCTTACTACAATAACATCCCTGGCAAAATGCCACCTCCAGGAGGCTTTATCGACACCCGGCTGACCAATCAGAATGCAGCACCTGATGGATGTCAGGTACAACTGAGCAGAGTTATTTTGGTTCACACATAGAGAGTGTTGCTTTGGTCACTTGGGCAGGTCAAGGGAAACATTTACACACTGTTGCATTTGAGTTTTTATCTCATTCACACTGACTTTATTTTTCTGCTATGGACCAAGAAGTGTAAACTTTGATTTGACAGTTTTTTATCATCCAGCATCATCCAAGCCAAATTGATCAAAATGGGGCAATTAAGTTCTCTGGTCACAAAACTGATTGTGAGCATTATTGGTATAATTAAGCCTCATAGCCTGTAGTCATTGTATGTATTTAGTTCAGAGATGTCTTAGATATCCACTGTGTGTGTGTGTGTGATCAGATGGGCCCAGGATCAGTCGATCAGACATATTACCAAGGGCGGCACTGCAGTGAAAACTGGGGAGATGAAAGAAAGCCCATATTCATACAACAGGGTAAGAAAGCCCATGTTTCCTACTACTCAAATACAAAGGGTATATTTAATTCAGTTCATCTCTGAGACTATGATTGTTTCTCCAAATGTCTAGGTTCATTTGATATTAGCAGTCTGCCTGAGAGTAAAGGTCAGGCAGCAAAGACAGCAGAGATGCCCACATATGTGAACACCCAGCAGATTGATGCCCAGGTGCTCGCAGCACTGCAGGCAGAGGCAGAAAATGTGACAAAAGGCATGGCAACTGCAGCCAAAGAGAGCCCACAGAAGGACCTGTTTGACATGAGTGAGTCTTGTGTTGGCATGCACTGAACTTTCACTTTCTGTTGTTCACATACGCTGACTAATTTGAAACATAGTTCTGCACTGTGGACCTATGAATTTGAGGCAAAGCAAATGCGAAGCTCACCTTCTGCAGCATTACAAAGTATGAACAGTAACTGTGCCTTTACAATAACATTGTAAGACTAATTTCTAATCAGAGTTCTTAATCATAGAGATTTCCTAGCTTTTGTTTCCTCGTGACTTTAGTGTGGCATTATAATAACATCATGTCAGTATGGAGACAATAGGAGAACAATGTTAATGCCAGTGTAGAGCTGTGTACTTTCCTCCTTTCAACTTCCACCTTAGCTTTGCTATTATTACACATGAAAGATTAGTTACATAACGATGTGTGTACTATGTATGAAATATCCATGACACAAATTACATGTGAGGAGTCGCCATACTGTTCAAAAGTGAGCTATTATTATGTCGTTATCTAAGGTGTTATTGTCCACCTGCTGTGGTTCTCCAACTGTTAACTTTGTTCCAGTGCTAACAAACACCAGCACTTGTTCCACAAAAGAAAGTCAAGATTACATTTTATTTGATACAGACACTTGCATAATATAATTTACAAGCATTTTCAAGTGTTTCTTAAGGATATTCAATTAAATGTTATACAGTATATAGTATGGTACTGTGAAATTAAATTGACCTATAATATAAACATGAGTATTTGCTGAACTTGCTCCATAGCCCAGACCTTGTGCCCACTGTCTTATTGATGTTAACTGTCTAAGAGCATCAAAGGAAATTTTATTGGTGGTTATTATTGTATCATCAGTATAACAGAGACAGAATATGTACAAAGTTATATGACTGCATAAGAGACCCTGCAGACAGGCTCAGTGTTTATGTCTGCTCCAAAAGGTTCTGGGCTTTACCTTCAGCTGTGTCTTTTTCCCTCTCTGTCCATGTCTGCTGACAGCTATCCTATGTGCACAACACTGAATCAATATACAAATGTATTTCCATACAGATTTACATAGAAATACTCAGAGATAGGTAGTTACAGATATGTTAATAACAATACGTTCATTTGGATATGCTAAGACAATAACCATTTTGAAGAAGTTGAAGAAAACACAGCTAGACGCTTGGGCTATGATGACCTTGCGCTTGTTCATTACATTTTGACAGCTGTAGGATGTTAAGTTGAAAATTGTGCTAGAGATATCCTCCCTGTCTTAATTATTTTGGCACTGTCTTCACTTACACCAGAGCCCTTCGAGGATGCTATTCAGTCTCAGTCCCATCCGCCATCCCAGGGGCAAGCCCAGTCCCAGATGTCCGGTCTCCATAAGGCAGCATCCGTGGACAACTCAAGCCCCCTTCTTGTGCGCTCACTGGCCTTCCGGGCACAGGAGGAGCTTGAGGGCCAGACATGGTACCATGGCAAAATGAGCCGCCGTGATGCTGAAAAATTACTGAAAGAAGACGGGGACTTCCTAGTCCGCAAAAGCACTACCAACCCAGGGTCCTACGTACTAACAGGCATGCACAATGGACTTGCCAAACATCTACTGCTGGTGGACCCTGAGGGCACGGTAAGAGGGGTTAAATGTAGAGCGTGATACTGTAGATAGAAAGTCTGATTTGTAAGTAGGAACGCATGATTTTCACTGTGAAAGAAAGACAAACTTATAATTTCTCTTATCTCTCTAAGGTACGGACAAAAGATCACATATTTGACAGCATTAGCCATCTTATTGGCCATCACCGTGACAACAATCTGCCGATTGTGTCAGCCGGGAGTGAACTGTGTCTCTTACAGCCCGTTGGAAGGAAACAGTGATGCTTGCAATGCCTGATGGGAAATCGGAAGCTCTGAACAGTCTCTCCTACCATCCTGAAACTTGAAGACGAAACATGAAGAGAAGATGCTTGAAGGCCCTGTGCGCTGACAGTGTTTTTGAGAAAGTTGGCCCACAGTTACTTTACTGGAGGCACCGGAAGACACAAGATTTGTTAAAGATAAAAAAAAATATTTATAGAACTGTTATTATTTTGTTGTGATGACTGAAATGCTATATTTTTGAGAAGACATAGGTGCATTTGGACATACTATCTTGATTTGGTGTTTTAAAAGAAAAAAAAAGACAGATGTTCTTGTAGTTTAGATGAAGTGCAAATTAAACCTCAAAGAGGTGTTAACAAGAGTATTTTAGAATAAAAACCTGAAATTTTAGTTTTGTCTGTCAAGCACAACCACATTTCTACAGGAACTGTTGGCTAAGAGGTCGGAAACAAAAACAGTTTGGACGATAAATGCTGTTTATAATGAATTACTTTAGGAAAAAATGTCCTTTAATCTCACCAATAGCGTGACAGCTCACTCAATTAGTCACTATATGAAATCTGCTTTTATTGGGGATTAGAAACTGAATGTGTTTTGCTTTGCAGTAGTCACAAAGTTTTGGGGTGCAAACAGACATCCTTCATAGTGCTGTCAATGGCTTTAAAGATAACCCTTTTTTTCTTTTCTTTTTTTTTATAAAGTATTTTCTTGTGTCACAGTCGCATGACTTAAAATCAGCTGTTCTTGTGGACATTGTTCGTAGACCTTGATACCCCTTTATTTGAAAGAGGTGCTTGTGTATGCTGACACTGTAAAATATTTATGCTTTTCAACCAGGGATCGTTTCTGAATTGGTTTTCTCTGGATTCTTCTTTTAGGTGTGTAGTCAATGATTAGTTTTGGGGCTTGAGTCATGCAATGGATATTCTCATTATATCCATTCTCTTAATTAACATTTTCGGCTTTTTGTGAACTTTTAAAAAGATATTATCATCATCATTATTATTATTGTTATCATCATTTGATTGATCACAAATGAATAGCACAATCAGAAAGTTAGATCAGTTAGATCATCTGTGTCAGTTGTACTGAGACGAACTACCAATGTGTTGAGACGTGATTTACACTTTTTACTCACAAGACTTAATTAGACCAGTGCTGAGTACACACACTGTGCACCTAATACATAATGTTCAATATTAGATCACCTTCACTTGTTGATGTTGAACAAAGATTTTGTGTCATGATGTGGTTACGTCTTATGGCAATACTGCTTTATTGCCACTAGGTGTCACCACAGAAATAGATGTTGACCCCCAGTCAGGTACACTCACTTCATTTTTCTTATTTTATTACTCACTAGTAGTAAAGGATGTTATCTGGCAGCATTGCTTATAGTACTACAGTAAATCCAACTCAAAGAGTTTCAAACACTGTTGCTTGACAATTCATAGTTAATTTGCATTTTGCAGTCCACTGTACACAATCGTTCCTCAGAACAGTTAATGGTATTTAGGTTATACAGACTGTTTTTATAGAGTGGGGAATCAAAAATTTTGAAAAGGCTTATAGAAATAATAAACAGCAGGTCTGGCAACAGACTTTTTAAATGCTCTCATCCTTACTATTGTCAGTACTCTGATGGATACCAAATGAATGGGGCATTGTATTTGATATGCACTGGACCACTTCAGTTGAACCAAAATCAGCATGTGTTCAATGAGTTTGACAAGACAGATGCAATGTAATATAACGTGCCTGTATTTTGCTGCAAGAGGGAGTGTACAGTACATGCATCTCACAACAACACATATTAGCAAAGAGCAGTATTGGGATTGCTAGAAAAAAAAATACACCAGATCCATTTTGGTTAAAGCCGATTAAGACTCCCCTTGATTCCTTGTGTCCCATGACCCAGTTTGCTTCTCAGGATTCTTCCGAGGAGAGCTCATGGTAGAAAAAGATGAATAAATTGGTATTTTTGAAGGAAATGGCAGCAGAAGAAAGGACACAAAAAAATCATTGGGGAGTTATTTTTTGTTGCGTGTTTTGTTTTTCTGACAATTATCCGTCATTAATTTTTTATTTGTTCAATTCTTTGTGACATAATTTCATCAAATCTAATATCTTGGGAGACGGAATAATGCGCTAATTTTGTTTTTCTGTTTTAAAAACAGCACTATGCTAATGTTGAAAATTATTTTGAGATCAGCGTTGGTTTCTAAAAAAAAAGGAAAAAAAAAAAAGCTCTAAAATTTGTAGAATCACCTTGGCAAAATGTGCAATGTTTTGAACAAAGCGTATATACAGCAGGAACAACTCCATACTTGAATCTCTCTGATAACATGATGATTAGCTGTGTGGCATCAAGAAATTATACAACCAAACATGCTGGGACACAAATAAGAACATGGCTTCTCTCCAGATTTCTGTTGATGAAAATGTGCCTTTTATTTGTACAAATGGTGTTTTTATTTCTCTTTCTCTCTCTCTTCAAAGTGCAATAGCTGATCTTCAATGGGGCATGCCTGTTCACTAGAGGTTGTGTTTCGCCCTGCTGCGTGTTGCTGCTTGAGACTACTGTTTTCTCTCTATCTCTGTCTCTTTATCTCCCTCTCTCCCTCTCTATTATATATTCTAAATGTATCATTTCCAGATTCTAAGTATAAATCTTTGTCAGAGGGAATCACACAGAGAACTCACTATTTTGGAACAGGTACAGAAAAAAATGGAAATAAAAACAAAGAGACAAGTCCAAATGATGTTTACAGATTTAATCTTTTGGTTGTATGGGTTTATCATTATTCTGTATGACTGTTGGCAATAAAACCGTGAATGTGTAGAATCTCTGTGGTATATGTTGTGTAATGATAAGTAACACATTTTGTTTCATGGCAGACACAGTTACAACAACTTCCTCAAAAATCTCCAAGTGTTAGCTCATGCAAATTATGCCAGTTTTGGTTTTATTTTATAGTTTTGATTTGATGAAAGTTTTTCTTTTTATCTATCCAGATCTCTGTCGCCATCCACATAGAAACACGATCCATACCTCTAAACATAGACATTCTGAATGAAAACTATCTGCATGATTTGATGCTGCTATAAAGTTGTGATAGTGTGTTAATTTGTAATTTGGATGAACCCACACTGAATTATTTTCTGAAATGTCTAAGGAAGGCACAACACAAGGCAAGAACTGCACCCTCTACTGGCCACATGAGGTGATCAAGGTGAATCATCTTTATACAGTACTTTTCACTCTTTATTTCTACACCATAGTGCCAAAGCTAATATTTTTCATTTTGTTTTGCATCAGCTGCCTCTAACTAACTAGTTCTACTTCACATGCAGCATCCACGTGCCTCTCAAGGCTTGTTTCTTCACTTTACCAGTTTCATGCTTTTAGGTTTGATACAAAATAATCATAAAAACATACAAAGACAAACTACAATAACAATTCAAAATGTGCTACTAAGACGAGGATTGAAGATATTCTGTATTGAACATGCAGCCTACTGTAAAAAAAATAAAATAAAAAAAATCTCCCATCAGCATCATAAACCAGCAGATGGAGCCCTGCTTTCACTGAAAACTACTGCTGTTGAATGAACTGCATCAGTTAACATTAACATAAACATGGTTAAATGAAAAAGGTGGCATGTCCGACTCTTCAACATGCATTTTTTTTCTTAAAATCACAAATACTATTTACAATGCAGTTTTCATTATACGTCTTACTGCACAACATTCTGTAGAATTAGCCTACTGAGTGAATACACATTTATAGAACAGATTGCATAGAACAATAAATACCTTCAGTTGTTTATCATTATGCTAATATTTGTCTACAATCATTCTTCATTACATTGTTTCTGCAGCTCTATAATTGCACTTTTATTTATTCATCGATGGTGATTTTTTTCACTTCCTGTTCGTCCTTGTCTGATCACACCTGTGACCACAAAGGTACTTTTTTTTCCTGTCAAGGTTGAGAGCACTATTGATTCTCAAATCATCATTGTCCTGCAAAGAACATGCATCTCCAAAATATCAAGTTTTAGTTGGCTCAGCAGTTTGTTTGTTTTTTTATTCATTGATTTTCTCAGCCATTGTAAGATTTATCTCTCAGTTAACTGTACAATACCCATTTCAGGAGATGCATGGTCCCCACACAAAAGTGATGAAATGTGGCCTGTGCTTGACACCGATCTGATGTCAAGTGTGAGTTTTCTGATTATGTGTGACACTTTATCAATAATAAGCACAAAGGAGAAACAGCTGTCCTGCAGCCAGGCCTCAAGTCCACACTTCATTCAAGAAATCCTTTATTTTCAAAGTCAAAAGTCATCTGTCCGTTGTGACCACTGCACAGGCCCATGAGCATATATGTGGACCACCCTCAACTTCTTACTGTAGATTACTGGCTCCCTTCTCTCAGTTTTTTGCATCACTCTCAGAGCCGGCCTGTGTGGCCCCTCCCACCACCACTGAGACCTCACCATGAGCAGTGTCCATGCTTTGCTCCGTGTGCCTGGGGCCCTGCTGGTTCTGGTTGGGGTTGTTCTGGCTGCTCCACGACTTGCTCCTGCTGCGGCTGGGCTCCAGAGAGTGCCTGTTCCCACTGCCATTTACAGAAGCCTTCCCCCTGTAGCAGATGCCACACACTAGACCCAGGAAGGCCCGTCTCATCTCTCGACTGGCCAGAGTGTATATTATTGGATTCATGGCCGAGTTGAGCACAGCCACCGCAATGAACCAGTCAGCCTTGTAGAGGATGGGGCAACTCTGCCCACATGCCACATCCACGAGAAGCACGATGAAGATGGGCGTCCAGCAGGCGATGAATACCCCAACTACAATGATGACGGTGCGCAGCAGGGACATGGCGTGCTCTGAGTTGCTGTGCTTGCTCACCTTTCGGCTGCTGGACTTGACCAGGATGTAGATTCGGGCATAAAGCACTGACATGGCCAACAGCAAAACCATAAACACAGTGATGCAGAAAGCTACGTATTTCTTAGAGTAGAGAGGGAGGACGGTGGAGCAATCCAAGAGGTTGTCCAGACAGTTCCAGCCCAGAATGGGCAAAGCTCCAAGAGAAATGGCAATCAGCCAGCAGGTCCCTATCAGGAGAAACACTCTGTAGTTCTTGTTGGCATCATAAGGCCTCATTTTGATCATAGTCAGGTGTCTTTCTATGGCAATAGCCAAGAGACTGAAGATGGATGCACCAAGTGCCACGAACATGCTGCCCTCTCTGACGAACCAGAGGGCAGGTGAGAGCTGCAGGGTCTTCTCTCCTGACAGCAGCAGGTTGACCAGGTAGGCGACTCCAGCCAGCATGTCACACAGCGCCAGGTTGCCGATGAAGTAATACATTCGGTTGTGGAACTTGTGGTTTCTCCATATGGCCACCAGCACGGTAAGGTTCTCCAGGACAATGAAGCTGCATATGATCAGGAACACGATGGTTTTGGGGTCCACGATGCCACGGCTTGCACCAACACCAGGCCGGTGGTCCAGCTTCCCTGTGTAGTTGTAGTGGAGGTATATCTGAGGGTTGATCATCTTCAAAGCTGCCGCCGGCTGCTGACACTGGATGTCAGAAGTGAGCAGGGAGTCCAGTGTCAGCAGACAGAGCCACTGTGTTCAAGGGCAGGGACAGATCTGAGTTGTGACATGGGGTAAACCAGTTTATTATCACAGTGTTGTCATTAAACAGTAATGCTGCACTTTATGGTTTTATCTTATTGAGGTTATCATATTTCCTATGAATCAAGCAAATCTAATATCATTAAATCTGAGAAACAGAGCAGAAGAATACATACAACTAAAACACAGGAAACATAACCTCTCCTTAAAATGACCTGCATGCTATTTTCTGTTTGTTTGTTTGTTTGTTTACACATAATCTTGGACCACTTCCAAAAATTATTTAAAAAAAAAAAGAACAAGAAAAGAGAGAGAAAGTCTGCTTATTTGAAGTGAGTTTCATTTTTGACCATAATCACAAAGCCTACTGTGGTTAAATCTTCATTTGATGGGTTTGTTTGCTTCTCGTCCCGTTTCCCTATTTAACAAAGCTTAACACAACTTACCGTGGGATGCTCGCAGTTCTTCAGCTTTACTTGGAAGTTAAACTCGCTCCGATGGACGTGCATTTCATTGCTGAGGCGTCAAATCTCTGTGATTCGCAGATTTGCTCCACAGTCTCAATCCCTCCGCGCTCGCTCCGTGGAGGAGAGCAGCTCTTCATCTTTTGCTGATCTCTGAACTCCGGACTTTTTTCGACAGCTCTGCTGGAAGTCACACCCCTCCCTCCCTGCACAGAGGCTGGGTCGGCTGCTGTCTGTCTGAGGGGTCAGTCCAACTCCCGGAGCCTATCAGAGCCACGGAGGTGCGTGAAGTAGCATAACTTATTTCTTTACAGATACGTTGCAATTATTAATTGTAGGTTAACTGTACTTGTCCAGATAAAGGTTTTAGTTGTTGGCATCAGACAGGTAGGTTCAACGGGCTCATTTTTAGTTCATTGTAAAAACAAAGACAATTATAATTTGAAGTTATTTATTTATTTTGAACCAAAATATCTCTGCTAGGCTAGGCTATACATTGTGGAAACTGGAAACCATTATGCTAGTAGGATATATTTAGTAGATTATGTGTTTATTTGCATAAATATGAGTCTGAAAATTGTTCACTGATGTAGTTTTTGTTCCATATTTTCAAAAGCTTTTGAGTCTGTGAATGACAATGAATCCAGATAACTACCTAGTTTTCCTGAACATATTAATAAGACTAATTCAATTCAAGCTAGCCAGAAAATGAACTTAGCTTGTTAGCTAGCTATAGCTGGTCAGAGACAGAGGGACCGAGACCAGGCAGAATATTTCTATTAACCTCAAAAGTTTTAGGAAAGCAACCACATCCAAAAAAGAAAAAATATATATGTATCCACAAAAAAGCAGTAACTACAACAGAACAAAAACTGAACTGAGAATAAGCTAGCAACCAAACTAAAAATAGGACCATAAATGCTAAGACCTCTTAAGCTCGTGCAAATGTCATTCGAATACAATTCAACAAAAGCCTATCAGTAACCACACATCATAAATCCCTAACTTCAACAAAAGTCAGCAGTCTTATAGCTGCTGATTTTCCATGCTGTGTCTTGACCTGACACAGGAACCAAAAAGAGAGAGAGAGAGAGAGAGAGAGCGTGTGCATTATGCTGTCAGAGTTTAGGTTAAGATGACTGCAGCCCATCCTTTGTTCTGGTGCTTCTGTCATGACCTCATATCCAGGAAGGATGGGCAGGGCTGGCAGTGAGAAGAAGGACTCAGGGAGTCCGAGAAGCAGAAAGACTGATGATGACTCTTTAAAATAGATGTGACGAAGTTCAATCTAAACTGTGGAGATTTAAAGACTTCCCTCACTCAAACTAAAATGAACAAAATGTGACTGAAACAATAAACTTCAATTCCAAACAAAATCCAGACCTTGCACCAAGAATAACTGAGTCATGAGCTCTGTGCACTGCATATGTGCCGCAATGACTCAAACACTAAGAATCTTTTTTGCTTTACTTTATACAGTGCCACACATGCTGCTTGCAATTTTCCCTGTACGAAGCACATGCTGTACTGTAATACAGACCAAATCATTAAATAGCAGATATCTTCCAGTGTTTGTGGTTATTAACCCAGAGGAATGTTCTGTGTGGTTGAATAAACAGCTGTGGTCTGGCATCGGTCCATTTGCATTGTTACAGTCACAATTCTCAGTCATTTCCTGCAGGTCACACTGTGCCAGCAGCAATGGGAAAATCTCAGTGAAAAAGCTAAATGGTTACTCTGGACCCGCAGCAAATCTGGGACCAATCACAGAGTGGGTCTACGTAAAGGCAGCTGGATTAACAGACCGGGAACATGGTTGGAAAAACCTTGGGTTTTTCAGCAAACTACAGTGATGTGGGGCTCGCATCTGCATTTACATAAACTTTGGGCCAAATATGAAACCATCAGCAAGTAGAAACCCATAATATGTGGTTAGAGTTGAGTCTATGTCTATGTGTATTCATAGCCTACTGAAGAAGAGCATGGGTGGAGGGTTTTCACTTTTGCAGGACCACCCTCACTAAGATGTGACTTTGTAGGCAGCTGCTTCTTTGGTTTTAAGTGAAGCTGAATTCTCTTGTCATTTTTGTCTGCAAGGGTTTAATTAAAGTTTTCTATAGGTGTCATTTTCCAGTATGAGGTGCTGCACGTTTCTGCTAAATCATCGATGCACCATATGTGTGATCTCCTGCTATTGCAATGCCATATCATTTGAGTGTAAAGCTACAAGCTCTAACCCCTCATTTCAAAGCACGGTACAATATAACAGTCCTTCCTCCTCTCGGAGTTGCTGGCCTCACAGCTGCTAAAACCATCCCTCAGGGAAAGTTTCCACTGCTCAACTACAGACCTGAATCTTATACAGTATACAGTTTCAGTGTGACACCATTAGTGGTTGGGTGAAGTATTCCCGTCCTTTATGTTGAAGTTCTTTCTTACAAGTAAAAGTCCTGCATTAATATTCTAGCACAAAGTGTTAAAGGTAAAAGGACCAATCACAGAGTTGGCCTACCCAAAGGCAGCATGTATACCCCTGTGTCCCCTGTTGGTAGTCTATTATGTATTACTTTATAAAATCATTATCACCAATACATTCATATGTGCAGAGCTGGAGCTTTAAGTATTTTATATAGTCTACGGTATTTTATTGTAAATCGAATACATAGCACTTAAGTACAGGGTCCTGTTTTTTATCCAGTCATTCTCATTTAACATTCGTTCTCTACTTTGAATGTGACCAGTCATGTTACCAGTCAAACAAACTGCATTATTATCAATTATGAATGTCATTAGCATTGGCAAATGGCATTTGTGAGTGCATTATAATGGTCTATAGCTATATCTACAGACAACGAGTGGTTGCTGTACAGAGGTGTTTAAATCGGTCAGAACTCTTCAGTCCCTCTCTGCAGTATATTTTATGGGCTAACCACATGTTTTGTGTGAAAGAACCTTATCAGCAGGTAACCGGTGTCTACTGCCATTGAGTCTATGTGGTGGAGTAAACAGTACTGCGAAATCAGTTTACAGCAGCTGGACATACTCAAGTAGAGTATAAATACATCAAAATTACTGTACAGTGCTTGTTTAAATGCAAAGTTGCTCTCAGCAACTTGACACTGTTTGACAGCTCAAATAATGAAACCGTCAAAGTTGAAGATAAGATATTTGACTCAGAAATACGGTCCCTCCATATAAATGGGTTTGCACAGGATCTGCTTGCTGCCTGTGGATATAGATATAGAGCCTTTAACTAACAGCTCTTGACTCAGGGCATAAACATATCAAAAAATATCCCTTATTCATCATAAAAGGACACATATGGATGCCAGCTTGTATTCTGAGGACATTCATAATTCATAACTATGCAGTTTATATGACTGGTAACATAATAGCCACTCATTGGAAGCAGAGAACTAATGATTAAATGAGAATGGCCGGACAGAATAAAGATAAGGGCCCTGTGCTTCAGTACTAGAAGCGCATTACAAAATCTATTTGGCTAACATCAGTGTAGCCATTACTTTGCCAGGGTTTGACTTGTTCAAGCTCTCAACCCTTCATTAGAGTGCAAGAGCTGGGGTCAAAGCCGTGGGCAGTGGGCACATCCATGTGCAATTACATGAAAACCCTGCCTTTAATTTCACCCTCGCCATTTTGAGGCAAAAACACACCCCGTGAGTCTGGGCTATAAATCTGAGGCGGAGTCCCCTCCTGCCCTGTGGCTTTGTGGCGGCAGTATTTCTAGACATGGCGGTCTCTTGCATTCAACTTAACAGAACAAGGCCTCTGAGACATTTTCTGAGGCATAATTTCAGCTGTGGCACAGTTTAGTCTAGATCTGCCAACTTTAGAAGGCCACACAAACAGAAATAGTCTTAAATTCTGTCATTTCCCTTTCGCTACTGGGATATTTAGTGCTCTCACCTTTAGTTCTTTCAACATTAAGTGCAGCGCTTTTAATTTTCCATTTCATTTGTTTCCAGCTGAGAGATTAATCGGATGGTTTTATTGAAGTTCTGCCAATGAGTCTGACTTCAATAACACTACAGTGGCTCTTCAACAGACTATCCAGTGTCAAACTGGCTGACATTGCCGTACAAGCATAAATTTTATGGATTGAAATCACTTAACACTGAACATGGAAAAAAAAACCCAGAAGCCACAGTTTTTCTGTAGTAGACTCATTTTGAGGGCTTCTGTGATAATTGCATGGTTCCCAGCCAAGGTTACAGCCTGGTCTGCTGCCTGTGAGCATACATAATATTTTCCCTACGTCCACATGCCCTGCGTTCATACAGTTTAATATGATAGCATCCAATACAACCACTGAAAAACTGAGCACTTAAACTGTCACGTGTAGAGCTGTTCTGCATCTAGTATAAGTGTTTGTGGTACCATTGTCTGATAAAGTATACCATATAGAGTGTATATAAGTTTATATGTAATTAATGGCTTCATTAATCCTTGATAAACTATTAGATACTAGATTGAGGCCTTAAAATGTCCACAATCATCACTCTTAACCAGTTATCTCAGCTTATAAAGATCAATATAATTGGCTGCTGTTTAATAACACGGCACAGGTATTACCATTGGGGAGAACAACTGAAGATATGTCATGTTATGAGGAAGAGTGCAAACCAAAAAAGAAGAATTTCCAAGAGTACAAATGAATACTAACAAATTATTTGCTATTACTAAAGCCATTCCTTACAGCTTATAAACATAGATGAACAGTTGGTATTCATTGCATTACATCAGTCATTGTCATGACATACTGTGTAACATGTGCAACACTACAACCCTTCTTCTACTATTTGGCTTTACATACCGCTTCAGGGAAATTCACTGGTTATGACTCACTGGTAAACACACTTCCAATTACTGCAGTTTCAAGTCAGTTTGAGAGCTATGGTCAGCACAGCTTGTGGTATGTTAATATCAATCAAGACTTGGTGATGCAAAATTATTTTGGCCTGGTTAAGCTGAATTGCATCAGGTGCGAGCATGAGCAAAGCCAGTTCCTTCTGTTTTTGTTGAGTGCTATTGCATTGGCCTTGGAAACAAGAATGTGAGCATGCAGCGATAGTCCATTTATCATGAGGTTGAGCAATGCTTTTCTCTCTCAGGCCCATTAAGACTGCAGCACTCAAAGCTTGTTGTATTGATGTCCAGTGGTCACTGGTCATTGCCTGACTTACTGCTGAATGGATAGCTATTATACAGTTGTTAACCAGAGAGGAGTCTGGAGTGAGAGGAGCACATAGAGCAAAGTTTACCAAGAGCCTCCAGTATCAAGATGGGTCATGTATTCTTTCATTTAGTCCCCCCTCCCCCCACCACAACTTATCTATTCCTTTGCTATGCTTTGAAAACATGATTGTGTTGTAAACACTAAATATCTTTTAAACCTGGTTTCAACTTTCATAGTTTATGTAAACATTAAGCAGCTCAACTTTAACCAACTACAGCAGGTCTAAAGTCAGTTAACATACAGTTTAACATTGACATACAAAGGTGGAAAGTGAAAGTGCTCCTCATTTTGTACAACTGAAGCTTTTAAATCATTAACTACATGTGAAACCACAAAGTTCTCAGCTCTAAGGCTGCAGACGAGGAAACACCTGAGAGCCACCTGAGATTGTTTACTTGGCTGAAAATGCATTTCAAATCAATGCCTCTGTCATCCCTGCCGTTTGTGTACATTCATTTCTCATAACCTAAGTACTGTTACCATAAGAATGCATTTAAAACCATTGTAATGTCTCTGGTACTGCTTATTTGCACAGCTCAGACAACATTACCTTAAGATAATAAGATTGTCTGAATAAGAAGACTGTTGGATCAATGTGCCTCATCCCCATTTACCCCATTTATCCATTGCACAGCCTGTTATATGTTGTTGTCAAATACTATGCAATTTTATTTTCTGTGTCTGTAAGCTGTCTAAAACTTACACAGTTAAATTTCAATAAATAAAATATATTTCCAACATGATTCTTAACAGCTTTTCTCAAGAGCATTGAAAAATCTTTGTTATCTCTTTGCTTCCTGTTGGTAGAATCAATAAGCCTGCTCTTCAGCAAGCTAGAGATTTTCTTAGATGGATAGTAAAGTGTACAGGAAATCATTATAGCCTGCCATATTAAATATAAGTGTGCCTACAGTAATGCAACAAAGATGGCATGCATGTCAGTAGATGTTCATGTTTTATATCCACTGGTTTTAGCGAATTGAATGGGCTCCAACCTGAGTGAGTATATACGGTGTTTGCCGCTAACACCTTATGGGGCTGTGGTCACATCACCTGGTTACAGCATGGTTATAAGATTATCACAGTTTGGTTAAGGTTGGCACAAAAGGTTCTAGATGTGGGCAGCATGTCGTGACCACACCTATGAGAATTTCTGAAATTTGTAGCTCATTAAAAAGAAAGAGGAAACAATGGCAGACCATGTAACGTAATTATTTGTTTATGCCTTCCAACTGTGATGGTCAGTATTATATCGGTCTCTCTATATTCATTAATCACTTCAGTCCTGACTCCCATACCCACCTCACCCATGTTATCCCCTACTATACACTATATATACCCACCATCCTCCCTCAGTCATTTGGGAGATCAGTTGTATGGTGTGGATTTTGTTATCACCATCCTATGACCTGTTTAGTTCCAGTTGCCTGTTTCTGTACCTACCTGCTCTGCTGTATCTTAATCTGCTGTATCGGAGGTAACATCAGACCGTGTTACCTCCGTCAGTCCCTGCGGTCTAACTTGTATTTGTTAAAATCACTCAGCCACAGTCTGGTCAGGTTTCTGCATGTGAGCTCTCCTTCCTGTTGTCTCATACAAAGGTGACAATATCAAGAGATTGTTCAGGATGCATGTGCTGATCCAAGGTGTTGTTATATATCTAGATCATTGCACATGCTTTACACCATGCTTGTCTGATAGTCAGTTGTTTCTCTGAGGTCTTCAGCTGTGTTTGAATGTGTGTCTATTGGTGAATCAAAAGAAAGATCCTAGTAACAATAGTACTAAGAGCAGTATGATCAGTTTCTATGGTACCTTCCTTACTTTGATATGAATAAACTATGAAAGCAGAATCAGTCCTCATGGAGACATTCATGTTATTGTGTTCACATATTGTCAAGACTGGGAATGACTGTAAAAATGCTCTGACCTTCTAGTGTAGTAGTGTTCCTGTATACATATTTCATTAGAGGCCATATGACTGGTGCCGTCCTGACCCTGGTCCTCCCAAAGCACACACACACACACACACACATGCAAATGCACACACACTCCAGCTTAGTCTGCCAGTGACTGTGGAAGGGATTGAGCCTGAGTGATTGTCTGGTACCAAAAAAAAAAAAAAAAAAAAAGTAGTAGAGGACAGTAGTCTGCAGCTGATAAAGCTGCTCATAGCATGTTAAATGTGAAACTGCCTGGCACACAATCAGCATAGTCTGTCATATCTATTAATATTATGAAACACTTTGCAGTGATGCAAATGTTCACAAGAAAGAAGAAGCACAAATATAGCCCTGCATTACTCAGAACAGTCTCTGTAAACTGAGAAAGGAAGTTTTCAAGGAAGTTGTGCATTTGCTTCCCTGCTCCTGCTCAGTCATATGAAAAGCTGACGTCATGGACTATTAATGCTGATATAACTTCCTACAATGGAACTGTGACAAAGTGATAAAAGATAATAAAAGAGGATTTAAATGACTGCAGGTCCCCGTGGTCCCACTGACACTTTTCACGCATTGTACAAATTCACTTTTCATGTATCCAGATGTATCCAGATACTGCAAGATACTTTCTAAATTGATATTCAGTGTTCTTTCCACATGTGGTTTTTGCTGCCTTCAAGTGGCCAAAAACATTTGTTATTGCAGGGTTAAGAAACTGGGGCAGTAATGTAAAAACAGATTTTTTTTTTTTTTTTAATCAAATAGACACTTTTTTGGTGATTATTTGCAAAGTTAGGTGCACTTAAGTATTCAAAAGGCAAGTATGTGGGGTGACTTTGTGACTTCCTTGCATATAAGCACTAGATATTATTACAATAAGAAATCTTTAAATGGCAGTACTCTGGTGCTGAGGTCTTCCATCAGCACTGAAAGTAACCGAAGCAGTCGGTAAATTTGGAGCTGCTGATGTGTATGTCAGTAAGTTACTCTCTGGTGATGTCACACATATTGTTCCTCGTGTTTGAGATCTTGTCACAGAAGAGCTGTGACTTTCTCAAGGCCCTATGTTTGGAAGGTGTTTCCTCATTGGCCCCTATGAAACCCCACAGAGAACATCAGACCGTGTTACCTCCGTCAGTCCCTGTGGTCTAACTTGTATTTGTATTGTGTAGCTGCATTGTCACACAGCTTCCTCAAAGGATGTCCCATTAGAAACGCTTTGTGTGTGCAAGCATAGTACACATGCCCCCCCCCCCCACCACCACCACCACCACCAACACACACACATTCTTGTACTTCTATTTTACTTCTATTTTTGTGAGGACATTTATTTACATCGTGCATTCCCTAGGCCCATTACCTTAACCTCAGCCATCACAACTGAATTCTTAACCCTGACCTAATGCCCATTTAACGAAGGTGAGGACGAGACAAAATATCCTCACGATCCAAAAATAACCTTTCATTGTTGGGAAAATATTTTGTAACCCTCATTATGTAGTGTTTACTTACACACACACATAGCCAAATTCATCAAGGTGGTGTCAAGGTCCTAACGGCAAGAAGAACCCAGAGAATACTGCAAGTTAATGGGCCAGGAAGTAACACCTCGGGAGGGGGTTATGGTTCAGAAAGACACACTTGAACTTGCAAGTGTCTGTGGGCTTCTTCACACACACTCCAAGTATGTGTGTGGTCCAGGAACAATAGTTTAGCACTAAATCACCTTCAGATTGGACAATTTACATCACAGCAAATTAACTTTCCCCATGAGTTAACTAAATATGTTTATGTTAAACACAGCCTGTGTGTGGTGGAGGGGAATTATTTTTTTTTAGTAAGTAGTGTTTTTTCTACTGTAATAAGTCAGAATGTAAACTTTAGAACAGACCTGTTGTTTCTATCTATCCTCAGAGATGTCGTCCCAAAATTCATGTATGGTCAGGAGAACTGAGAGACAAGAAAAGAAACCAACCTTTCAAACACCACCTGTCCACCCAAACCACAAGTGATTGCGGTTCACTTTTTTTTTTTTTTTTTTGACACATTTATTGTAGTTATAAGTTGACTGAATGAATGAGCGCAAACTGCATAAAGGTCCTTTCTCACTGTCCCATCAGAAATAATGGATTCAGTACCCTTTAAAACACCACTTTGCAAGCATACACCTACAGAGTGTCTGATTGTCCACATCACAGCTGTCCATTACTGTAGTTGTATGGTTTAACACAACCATTCATCACATCAGTAAACCCTGTGCAAATATGTGCAATTATCAGGAAGCAGCTGCTGCTGTCTCTGGCCAAGGATGTGGTTTGTGCTGTATGTCTATACCATAAAAAGCTCCAACCACAGCTACTTCATCTTTCATGTTTATCAACTTCTTTTTATTATCCTAATAAGACTGTTAAGACAAAAACAATCCCACTGCAAAAGGTTGTTTTTGTGATTCACCCCATTCATGAATTGTCATTAATGACATGACAAGTTATTTCTAAGTTCACTGACTTTAAGGTCTGAAATCAAATCTTTGCTTATTATTATGTACAGGTCAAACTTAAATCTTTAGCGCCCTCCAGAGGGATGAAGATGCAGGAGAGACAGGGAGAGAGCTTCCTCATACTGCAGCTGTTAGATAATCCCTGAATGCAGTTTAAAAGGAAAATCCTAGAATAAATAAACCCCATAGTTTCAGCTTTAGGACTCTTTTAGGGCTCTTTCGTGGTCTCGTTGTACAACAGGAGAAATACAAATCAAAATGCAGACATATCTACCAAGGAAAGGCCGGTTCTGCTATTCTTAAATTAATACACTGAAGCAACCAAACCACATTAAAGATCAGAAATATTATATAGTCAACTTCATTGACAAACTATAAAATAGTGCATAGATGTCTTAATCATCTTGTCTTGACTCAGTGTTTATGTCTAGGCCTATCATTTAAGACAAACTTGTAAATAATCAGTAATAAGATGTAGGCCTACAACAGTATCCTGAGTCATTTTCATTAGCAGTGTCTCCTTTTTCCTTTTTAAATGCTATGTAATTAGGCTATTTGTACATTTGCGGGCCTGAAACAACTTTTATTATGACATTCCTAACCATTTAAAGTAACTACGAGGAGTTTCAGAAAGCGGAGGTGTTTTCACACTACATTTCCCATGAGCCTCCGCGCGCACGGTCGCAAACTGGTCGTAAATGAGCGAGGTAGCCAGAGCGAGCCGTGGGAGTTTTGAAGACCGAACCAGAGAGCTTTAACCGGCGATGGCCACCGACGAGGTAACTACAAAGACAGGTTTTACCTTTAGTAGCGTTTTTAACTCTGACTCTTCTGTCAAATGGCTCTGCTAGTCTCTGTCGGCACATGCACGTAGTCGGTTGCCGTAAATCGCTTTCCGAGAAAAGCTGGGCGAGTCTACCACTAAATAATAATATCAAAATAACTACAAATATAACATTATATATTTATCGGATATCGACACATAAACAAGTGTGGGTAATGTAGATTCATCCACATTAATATGAGACTCTTTTATAACCAAAAGCAAACTTCACGGGGTATCTTTAAAATGAAACGTGGACATTTAATTCCATGACAGCATGGCAGGTTTTCACGTGTATGTGTTACTGGAGTAAAACTGAAAGCTACCCCTAACCCTCCAATTCGCCTTTCCTACATACTTGTAGGGCGTTGTATTGATGAGTTGTGTGACAATTCACTTCTTAAACTGTGAACAATATTTGAATGCAGTAAGCAACCTCTGCCGCTAGAGGGCCCACACTCAAAACGAGCACAGACCATGTTTACAGTTAACTGACGTGCTGTACAGTCATACAGTAGGAATCAGCTGTAGGTTTTACATATGGTGATAAAATGAGAACAAAATTTTTAAACTAAACTAAATTTTATAAAGCAAGTTTATTGGTAAGATACTTAATTTTCCAGAGTTGTGTACAAAGTATTTGGGCCTGTTAAAAACCAGATGAGGGTAAGCTGGTCTACATTAGGGCTATTAGGCCTCATTTCCCTCATGGTGAACTAATATTACCTTCTATCAGAGCATCTTACAACAATGAATCTCGAGTGACAGGGAGATTTCCTGTATACATCTATGGTATTTTAATAGTTGAGTAAAACACAGCCAGGTGCAGTGCCTCCTTTTTTCCACTAGAGGTCAGGGCAAAGAAACAGATGAGCACTATCCAGACCTGCATGAGGCACAACTGCTGACACAAAAGTCATGAAAAGGCTTTTGTGAAAAAATTAGTGTTGAAACTAAATTCTGATCATGTCATTCATTTCACTTTCTGTGGATATGCATTTGGGAGAAAACCAAATGGTCAATATCATGAGACTGCATGAGCCTCAGTGGTGTGCTAATGGCATTGTTAAATCATGCATTGATCCAGTAATCCATCTCTTTAAACCACATTACTTTCCAAGGTTAATTAAAATATTATTTTTGTGCTGTGCTGGTTTCGTGAAGGGAAAAATAACTTATTATATTCTCCACGCTGTCTAAGCCCTAAGTGTATCAGTACCAGTGTATTGGTTCTGATAGACATTTTGCACTTTTTGCATGACCTCGTCATCATAACTTCCTGTCCATCTCAACATGTTACCTGCACTAGTTGTTGTTGTTGCTGTTGATTAATGACCAATTTGTATTTCTTACATAATATTCAATTATTAGTTACTGCTTTGAGAGGCTATTAATCAGTATTAGAAAAATGCAAATTAAGTTGCTGATGTTAAGTGAACTGATGTTTGATGAATCCCCTGGATTTTCTCTAAGGGAGCAAACTAAAAGTGTATTTACTTGTAGAATATTTTATTACTGATAACTAGTAGTGGTAGAACTATTCATGTCCTAGTCATAACAATGTCTACATCATACCTAATCCTAACCATTAACACCTCATGAAGAAATGAGGCCCACCAAAAATGTTCCAAAAATGTCATCACAATTAGGTTTTAATATCAAATTGATCCTCACAGAGATGAAAGAGGACACAGACTGTGGTAGTTTTGTGGTGAAAATACTCCTGGACAAGAGCAAAATTCAACATTTAGTGTCTTTATAAAACAGATTTGCAAAATATAGCCAAGGCTCATTCATTTAAATACGCATAAATAGCAAGAAAATACTTTCCCATTTCAATTCAAATATTTTTTGAACTTTATACACAAATCAGAAATGAACGTTATATGAAAAATGGGCCTCAAACTCTCTTGATTGGTTGCAGCAGAAAAAAAAACAAGCGTACTGTATAGCTAAAGCGGCAGTTTGATTAGTCAGAAATATACATCCTCTGAAGACACATAGTCATAAACATTAAAACAAAGTCTTTCAAGTCTGAAATATCAAAGTACACATCTTTGGATGGATGCCTCAAAGTCTTTTAAGAACAATATATATATTTATATATATATTTGTACATCATCAGCAATACAACCATAATTAACACCACCATGGCCAAAAGTTTGTTTCTATGTACAATAGTGCAGACGAGGAGCTTAAATCAGAACAAGGCAGTGGAGGGATAATAACATGTTACCAAATATCCTGATTTCTTACACTTCAAGTGGGTTTCCTTTTGTTTTGAAATATGACTTTAAAAAAAAAACAAAAAAAAAAAACATGTTGGAATCAAATGTGCTTGCAGGACATGTGCCAGACTACACACTGCTGTAATCAAATTACTTTTAATGCTTTCTTAACAACACAACATCCCTTTCTAAAATAAATCACTGAATTGTGTGGACAAAGACTCTTTGATTAGATTATATGTCTGTTCCATGTTCCTACTTCATTCAGAGGGAAATTGTACAGTTTGAATATTTTTCTACAACATATGTTTGAATGATTTTGCATATAAAATCTGACATTTGTCACTGCTGATTCAAATTACAATATGTCATTGCATTTTCTTGCACATGAATAACCATCAACATAAAACCCAAATCTTCTCTCGTGTCAGAGGAAGTTATAGAAACATGGTGATTTTTGAATTAATTGCCTCTCGTTTTACATTGTTAGATAAATAATGCAAATAAGACATATAACAGTATTCTGATGTTTTCCTCATTAGCAGTGTCAAACCTTTTGCTCTTTTTAAATGCTATGAAAGTATTTGTAAACATTCACAGGGCGGAAACAATTATTTAACATGACATCTGTGAAATTATTTAATTTTAAAACATTTTAAAACAAAATGAAAATTTTAAAAAGTCTGTTACTACAGCCACATCAACAGGCTTCAAAAGGTTGACTGATCTCACTCCTTTCACTTTTTTTTTCATAAAGGTGCTTTAGCTTCCTGGAGCAGAACAGACACAGAGATTAAAGAGATTTTCTTTCTTGTCTTTTGTCTTCCTTTTACAGCCCAGAGTTCATTTGGCCGGCTCAGAGATGGGTGGAGCACGCTCCAATCTCATGGTCCAGGGGTCAGAGGTCGCAGCATAAAATGGAGCCCGGGTAAGCACTTCTTCTCCAGCCAGAGCAAAGGCAAACACTCCCCTCTGCCTCCCTTCTCCTGCCTTCTCCTCCTCTGTGCGTTGCTTCCCCTCTGCTCGTCGTTCCTCCCTGTTCTCCCTGCCCGCACCATCCACGCTCTTAAATCCCAGCCCTCTGTTGCCGAGGCCGAGCATCTCCCCGAGTCCGTGATTCTTGACTGCCTGGTACGCGGGGCTTAACCCGTTCTCCTCAAACCTGTTGGGGGCGGCGGTGGGGGGGCACAGGAAGTTGCTGGTGGGTGTGGACCGCCATGCAGCTGGCTTTCGTCCTCGACGGGGGCGGGAGATCCGGCAGCTCTGCCTCTTGATGTGTCGATGTAGGTGGTCAGATCGTGTGAAACTTTTGTAGCAGTGCTCGCACTGGTATGGACGGACGCCCGTGTGGATTCGCAAGTGGTTCTTCAGGTCATAGTTGTGGACAAACTTGGAGTTGCAGTGGAGGCAGATGTAGGGGCGCTCACCCGTGTGCTTCCTCATGTGGATCTTGAGTTTGTCTTGTCTGAAAAAAGATCAAAGCCACAGGTTTTCATACAGTATCTCATAGGTTGAAAGGTTTACACACAGATTACAACATTGCATTTCTTTGCCCTTTTAGATCTGGCCTCATATGAGCGATTGAGTTTAAATGCTAGTGTTTTAGAGATAAAAGTATCATGTAAAGCTTCTTCACTGACAAATTCAGCTGTAAAATACAGGTGGAAAATATGCTAAAAAAAAAAAGGATGTAGGTGAGTGAGATATCACTAATGCAAAGAAACCAGCGGAGGGGGCTTTCCACTTTCAGCTCTTTGATATTCAGATGAGGTGAAAACAGATTAACCTCAGTCAAAGAACATGGGGTACTTTTCCGTTAACTGTGCTGTTTAACATAACCTTTGTCGTCAAAACACACAGCCACAAAGCCCTTGTAGTCAAGAACTGATGGTGTGATTGGAGGTGCAGCTTCACGTACCTGGTGAATCGCACTTCACAGATAGTGCACATGTATGGTTTCTCCCCCGTGTGCGTTCTCATGTGGCGTGGCAGTTTCCCAGCTCCTTGGATGACCTTGTTGCAGATAGGACACTGCTGCGACGCTTTGGGCTTCATCTTCCTCTCCTCCTCCAGTTGCCAAGGAGGGAACAGTGCCCCCAGGTGAGAGGCAGAACTCAGGAAGTTCAGGTACGACCGGAAGTCAGCCTCATCCTTGATCTGACCCAGAGTGTGACCCTCTGACGGCACTGACCCAGTGTTCATGGTGCTGCCTAGACCTGAGCTGACAAACTCTTTCAGGAAGTCACCGTGGAGCAGACTGGGTGGGACTTCCTCTTTCATCTCCTCCTTTATAATCTCTCTTTTCACTGCCAGATCGAGGGGCCTGGAGGCCTCGAGAGGGGCAGAGGTGGAGAAGGCATGGGGAAGCCTGGGTTGCATTGAGGCTCCTGCATGGGGATGCTGATGGTGGCCGGGGTCCAGGAGCTGCTGGGTGAAGGCCGGGAACTCAGCAGCCCACATGGAAGGGTAGAAACCTGGGAGGAGAGGAGAGAAGTTGGTTCTCCTGTCCAGGGTCGACATACGGGGATACAGCCCTTCCTGGAGGAGAGACTCGATTGAGAAATCCTTCAGAGCTCGACTCTCCATGCTCTCCTGCAACACAAAAGCGACATTATGAGCTTTTGGAACAAAGGAACCGTCAGTCAAGTCTTGTTTTGCCTTGAAAATACAAGATCATTTCCAAAGCGTCCAATGAACTCACCTGTTTTCCCCTCATGTTGTCTGGAGACTGGGACTGGGACGACTCTCTGCGCAGGTCAAACTGCTGATGGTACGTGGATGTACTCGGAGGCGGCAATTCCTCCGTCCCTGAAGGTGTCTGCTCACCCCTGCTCTCCGAAGACTGCAGTGACCTCTCGCTGACGTTGTCCTCCTCTTCCTCCTGCTCCTCCTTCCTCGACCCGGAGTCCTCCTCTTCATCCTCCTCCTCCTCTTCCTCCTCCTCATCTTCCTCCACATCCTCCTCCTCCTCCTCATCCTCTTCTCCCTCCTCCACTCGCCTTCCCCCGCCCCCACCGCCTCCACCCCCGCTGTCCATGATTTCTAGGCAAACGTTGATGATGCAGGGAATCTCCAGCATCTGTGCTGCGTTCAGGATCTCTTTCACATTGGATGCCGTTACCGTCAGGGTGGAAGTGTAGGCGAACTCCAGGATGGCTGTGAGTGACTCCGGAGCCACAAAGTCAATTTCGTACACGGCCGCTGCAGGGTGGTGATCTCTGGCATCGGTAGTGGCCACTGTAAACAGCTTCTTGAAGTACTGGCTGCAGGCGGCCAGAACGGAGCGGTGGGTGCGGTACTCCTGGTCACGGACGATGAGGATGACATCGCAGAGCAGTCCATCACGACGCTGCTCGTTGAGGCTGCAGAGGACATCGCTGCTGTGATTCGGGAAGGGGATCCCAATCAGGTCCTCCTCTCTGTGATGGACCATTCTCCTCTCTCTGTCTCTGGCGGTTATCTAGATGGGAGGCAGTAAAAATGAACCGTTTATTGACACTTGAAACACACTTGAAAGGTTGAAGGTAAAAAAAACCAAACAAAAACCCCACAAATTTCTTTCTAAAAATCCATTCATTTTTAATCATTTTTGTTGCGCTTTACAATTCTACCTTTTTTCATGGAAAACATTAGCTCTACGATTCAAAGAGATAACCCATCTGGTTTGTCATTTAAAAACCCACAAGGTTGTTTACTGTTTCGAAGATATTTTGAGAATCCTTAAACTTTTGAGGGTCTGTCTTGACCAAAAAACACTGAGCCCAGAACAAAACCAAGTCTTTTTGAATGAACATGCTGTGATGTGACCGCTGAATTCCCCCTTGGAAAGAGAATGAGGCAGATCTGTACTCGTTTTATACAGCTCTAATGAGAAAGTGCTTCAATGTTAGAAAACCTGCTATAATTGACAATAACATACCTGATTTAATTTAAAACAAAACAAAGAAAAACTTTTTAATGTTTTTTTTTATATGTGATTAGTTCTCTGGTTTCGCTTGATCTCAGTGAAACTTCACAAATTAACAGGGCAAAGTGTCACTGTTTGCCACGATGTGGTAGATGAGTTAAAAAAAAATGCTTATTATGCAGAGAATTAAATATTTTCATTCCAGGGAAAAGCAACCTCTGTACTGACTCCGTAAATACTGGTCAGTGTTGAAGGACGTATTCAAAAAAAACACAGATCTTGAACTTTGTGACTTAGCACTGTGAGAGTCACAGCTTGCGGGGGCGTTAAACAGTGATTAATATAAACATGCCCTTTATATGTTAGAGCAAATAATGAAACAGGATCTGGGTGACTGATTTAAAGAGTGAACAGAGAGCGACAAGTGGCCCACGGCTCAGCTCACACCCGCACCTCTGTGGGAAATGGAGTGTCACCGACAACAATCAGCATCCATTCATCAGATGAAGGATTTTCAAAAAAGCGTTGATATTTGAATAGCAGGGAGGCTCTTAACTGAAGCTGATATTGTTAACACAGTGAGTGACAGTCTAGCTTTATTGAAATATACTGTAGGCATGCTTGTTTGTGTGCCATCTGTGCAGCAAACAACAAGTGGTAAATACAGCATGTCTCATTTTGAGCAAACATCGCGTTGGGGAATATTTATTCTTGAATGTGTTATCACGATTTCTTGTTGGAGCGCATTTGCAACTGTGCGAGTTAGGGAAACCCATCATCTTGATAAGACGGAGTCTGACTTTTTTTTCTGTTTCATACTTAAACACGCAATGTGATTATAGGTGCGTGAGAGATTCTGTGATAATGTTGGTAATGTCCACCCCCTCCTCCTTCTCTGACTCCACCAGATAATGAGCACAAAGCAAGCTGATACCTCCATTTCAACAATACAGTGTGTGATTTGGATGTGGTGAGAAATGAAGAAAACAACAAAGGAGGTCAGATTGTACTCTAGATGCTGTATCCTGTCAAGATGCTTAGTTTGCAGACACCTCGCTCGTTTGTCTCACGGCACGGTGACAGCAGATCCCCTATCAATGTACAGACTAAGCTGTGCTCTGCCTTAAAACCCGTCGTCCCACGGCTGCCTGAGTTCCTACCTGTTGATTCACTCTGCTGTTTACAGTTACAGTGATAAAACTTCCTCTGGCTGAGTGCTCATTCATTCACTTCTATGAATAGAGCTTAAACTTGGCCGTCCACACTTGGTGGTCACTGGAGGCATGTGTAGATAAATACTTTGAAGCGGCCCCGCTCACCACAGCTGCATTGTTGACTGGCTCTAAATGGGCCAGGGCTGAAGCCACACACACACACACACACACATACACACACACACACCCGAGTGTTTCACTTTCTTGTTTCTGTGTGCTGCAGCGGATCACACCACAGGAGGGAAAAAAAAATAAAACTATCTCAGAAAATCCCTTAGTTCACCTGCAGGCATACAACTTGGATACCAATCTTACATGTAGTTTATTCTTGTCGATCTTGTTGCTAGGTTACTGTTGCTATGTTCATGCCATTGATACAGTGTGGACATAATTAAAATGTCTATAGAGGGGGTGGAGGTATAGGATATAGGCCCACGGACCCATGCAACTAAATCGGGGGGGAAACTGGAAGAAAAGAGCGGGAGGGAAAGTTACAGTGTCCAGAAAAAAAAACTGACAGGAGTCAGTGTTTTTAAAACTGATGATGAATTGAAAAGGGATTCTCACTGTACTGAATTTCGTATGAATCCTACAATGTAATGCATATCCTATAGTATAAAGTCAGGTAGTGCATTTAAACTCAGTGACTCCCTGCCCTGTCCTCTACAGATTAATGTTGCCTGTACCAAGAATTAAACGGTATCCCTTTTCTATTATGCATCAAACCACTTGTTCTGTTCACAAAAGTATTAGCCTGGGTAAAAGGTGAGAGAATCTCCAGTGAAACGGCAAAGGAGAGATCAGATGGCCCAAAAAGTTCCCTAACAGGTTGCACAAACACCAGCGGAGGGGCCCCTCCCTGTAACAGCCTGCCAAGGCAAACAATAGTGCAGAACTTGGAACAACACTGAGTGGATAAGAGGGAGAGAAAAAGAGTCTGACTGGGAGGGCTTGGCGAACTCGCTGTCATTCGTTTGCTCCCGAGCCATCCCACCCACTCCTGGAACTATGGGACACGTGCTGCTGTTGCTGTTTGTTCGCCTGGTGCCCCAGCGAGCACCACTCCCCTCTATTCCCACTGTTTGCCTGCCACTATAGCTAGCGCTAGCTCTTAGCGGCCAGCCCCTAATTACAATGTGGAGAGGATCTAAGGAGGATGTGCCACATAGACAGGGAGGGGAGGAGGGCACAGCTTTCCCACCACAAGGTCCTGGAGTGCCATTTCATCAGCCAAACAGCCTTAACCCTTCGCACACACCCCCACCCACCCATCAGACCAGCCTGGGTGGGGACGTCTTGTGAAAAGGCTCTGATAATTACTGCTTAAGTCATTTGGGCCGACATCCATCTTGCTCTTCTGGTGGAGTCATGGAGGGACAGTCAAACCTTCTTTATTTAGCAATAAAACTGACGTACTAAACGGTGGTCAGCCCACATCAACCTGCCGTTATTAAGGTGACACCATTTTTGAATCAAACAGTGAAAGTCGTTTTCTAAATCAGTATTGAGCTGCGGCATCTGTTTCTATTTATAACTCAAGTGTCAGTGAATTAGTTTACTAAACAGGAATTTCACTTTGGCATGTGATAGTAGCTCAGAATCAACTTGATTATTCAATTGGCCAATAATTGAGCGTCTTGTGCCCGTCTCTCGTTCTGCTCGCCTGTACCGGCCACGTTTCCTCTCATGCCTCACTTAGTCACTAACACTTTCAACTCAGCACTCCCACCCAAAATTATGTGTCACCTCCATTCAGTGTCGTCTTTCTCCCAAGAACTTCATCTGCTTTTCCGGGCTCTGACCACCACCACTGCCACCCCCTCCTCCTCCCCCTCCTTGTCTTCCTCCTAATCATCCTCCTCTTCTTTGTCCTCCTCCTCTTCCTCCTCCTCCTCCTCCTCCTCCTCCTCCTTTCACTGTCCCTACTGCAGCTGTATCATCATTATGGCCAGAGTGGAGCGACAAACTTGTCCCCAGCCCTGACCGCTCAGGCCACAAATCAGCAGCTAATGTCCATCTCAACCCTTGTCACGGGCAGACACTCATTTGGCCTATAAGCTACACCCAAACACCCAAAGCCTAGTTTATCCCTGTCAGGCCATTGCATCCACCTGATCCACATGCTAAATCACCAGCAGCCAAAGTTTTACCCCTGTCACCAACTGCCCATAGCAAACACCTGCTAAACAACTGTCACAATTGCATGACCGATAATTTATAGTATTGACAGACAAACTTCACCCCCTTATTAGGAGAAGGTGTTCATTTAACCCGGGTAGTCCATTATCACCACTACCACACTAGTGCACTTGTTTTGCGAGGACACTTTTCCATGGTTGATGTTTTAAGTGCCAATTGTTCGGAGCCTGTTCGGGGGCCACACAGGGAGAGGTTTTAAATTTTAGCGTAATTGCTGTCAATTACAGCCAATGAGCAGCACATGATGGCAGTTACACAACATGGGTTGTGTATTTGTCTTTTACAATAACGAGGACATGTCCAGGGCAAAATTTCAGCATTTAACTGCACAAGTTTCGCTTAAAAGTTGAGGATCACTTTATAATTTATATGAAATTCACAGTTCGGCGCAGACTCATACCTCATATGCAGTGTTGCAGAACAAGCGTAGATTAAGGAAATTAGTGTGTACTTAGTATAAATTCAATTTTAAACTGAGTGGTTAAAGAAATGCTGATTTTGATGGGGAATCAACCCACAAGTTCAACAAGTTTCCTAAAATCCTGCGGCACAAAACTCACACGACGTTCTTTCTCAGATGTTTCAACGGCTTTAATGATAATATCACTATGTTACTTCATGTTTTTCATTGTCAGAATTACTTCAGTTTATGCCTGTAATAGACAGTTCATTTGTATTTGCTGGAATAAGTAAATTAGAAATAAACATGTGATCTGGTTTTAAGAAGAGCTGGAGGTGCCGTTGAATTCACTCAGGTCCTTAAAGAGCCTGTTTGCACTAGGTGTCATCTCTGGAGCCTTAAGGGGGGCCCACAGCTACACACCATTATCTGTCTCTCCCCCAAAGTAAACAAAAGTTTATGGTTTGCTGCTGAATACCGGGTGTCTGATTAAGAACATCGCTTCTAGACTATTCACTGGAAAATGAAGGACACTTTATTTTTTGGTGGTTGCATTATGTTTTCTCTCATTACGTGTCTTTGTTTGGCTTCATTATAGATGTCCTAATGAACAGGAGCAGGTTGCACTCAAACAGCACAAGGGAGGATGAAATATTCATTTTTTTGGCAGGGATATTATTACAGATTAGCCTTAGGTAAAAATGTCCAATATCCTTTTTATTTGGATTTTTTGACGCTTACAAATGTTGCCCAGAAACACAGTGTGGGCTCATATAGACATTACCCTGATTTATAAATTTAAAGGGTCAAGGGGGGAGGGGGGGGTAACCGTGCAGTGGCAGGTGTAGGTTAGAACTGACTGGAGCTAACGAAACATAATCAGAGTTAGACGAGGTGATTAAGCAAACATTGTCCTTGGTATGACATTGATCTACATTAAATTTCCTGTCACAGTTTGTCAGCCTGTTGAGTAGGTGTGTAACCACATCAACTCTTTTAAGGTGGCTTATTCTCCTACATCAGCAACAAACATTTTTTTTTGTATCTGAATGCAACAACAACTCTGTATTTTTTTCCCACATACACTGAATTATATTCTACATTTTTAGATGCAGATTTTCATTTTTCTGCTCATTATTTCAGGAAGGAATTCAGCGCGTATAAACAAATCTTCACACCTGACTGAAAAACAACAGCTGGTAAACAGCTCTAATGGTGTTACTGGCCATCACATTTTGTAACTACATGAGGTAAGAGGTCTATGAGCGGACTGCCCGTAAACAATAATTTGCAGCTCAGCCCCAAATCCATAACATGTTTTTTATTTTGGCCACACTCCCAAACACCACCTTTTAACTTTATGAATAACCTGACTACTTATTTTGGATTCAAAGGAGCGATGTCGTATAGATATGGAATATCTAAAAGTGAACTGTGTAATTACTGCTGGAGACAAAACACATACTTAAGTCCACTAAAATGTTTCAAAGACATGTTGTGATGCTATAAACACTCGAGCTATTTCCAGACTTTTATAGCACAATATTTACACTACAGCCTGAACAATTACACGAGCCATTAAGTGACTTTATTGAACTGTTTGCACCTTGTCAGGCCTTTATGATCTGGAGTATAAGGCTGCACTCGTATAAACTCCAACTGATGCACGTGTGCATAATGCACAAGTGGAAGCTTGTTCACACACATACACACACGCACATGCACGCACATACTCTGCAACAGTGTGACAAATCATTACGGGCACCTACACACAGATACACGCCCATGTGCACGCTCCAAAAGTCTGGCATCCAGATAAATTCACACATGTCTTGATATGTTCTCCAGCATTCCTCAGCTCTCAGCTGCCTTTCACCTACCGTACCTGCAGTTTCTCGATTCCCCTCACGTGTCTTTGTATTTCCAGACTACTAAGAGGCTCTGTGTTTCCTCGCTTGACCTCTCAGCATTGCCCTCTTTTATTTGAAGCACAGCTGCCCCTCTCTTTTTTTTTTGTTGCCAGTCTGTCAATCAGTCAGCCAGGCAGTCAGTCCCATTCACAAGCTCCTCACACTGGTTACGGTTGCCCATTCACAAAAAATTAAAAAGGGAAAAAAAAACCACCCAGGGAGGAATATCCAATGGAGAGAAGCAAAAGCGGCGCAACAGAAGAGAGCAGAGTGTGATTCTTGGGTCTGTCTGTGAAGCAGCGTGGCTAGTGTGGAGTTTAGAGTCAGGCTCACTGTTGTGTGTGGCTCATGTAGGACGAGCGAGAGAGTGAGAGGAAGGGAGGGAGGGCAGCAGCACTGCGCTGTGGAGATGTCGCACCACTAGTTTTTATAGCAGGGTGGGTAGCTGGAAGATAATAATACCCCATCCTCCTCCACAACACAAGTTTAAGCGCACTGTGTAATAAGCCCATGGCGCAGACACCCTCTGATTTAGGTCAGACAAAATGAATTTTTAGTTGTGTTAGAGTGGATTTTGGTATAAAGGGACCGGGGCAAAGAAACTCGAAGGGGTTGTTTGGGGAGACCGAGGGAGGGTAAAAAAGGAAAGGAAAAAAAGAGAGAAAAGTTGGGAAACTATTTTGTGCACCTCTGTTGGTTAGTCTCGAGCTGAGATGAGATGTACAGATGCAGAAACACAACTGCAGCTGAAGTTTCACTTCTGCACCTGTATCCTAACCTGAATCCTGCTGTTCTGACATGTCTGTCTTTCAATAAAGCAAATTCAACCAGGGTTAAAGACCGGCAACGTGAGGTGCACACCAGGCACATGTAGCCCCCGTAAATACCTCATCCATCCCCCTCAGACTAATTACTGAAAACCTTTTAGCTGCGTGCTCCAGACAAAGCTGTTAATTCAGGAGGAAATATTACTTGAAACCAGAGTCTATCTGAGACAAAATTACACCACAAACAAAAAATACCACAAGTAATTTTGTACTGACTTCTTGGGTTTTTTTTAAACCCAGGTTTCAAAAGCTGGGCTGAGGAGAGCAGAGGGCTAACGTTAGATTCCTGTTTTGAGTCAGAAAGCGCTGAAGCAGGGTGAAACAGTTGGTGAGTGCACCACCGCCTCAGTCTGTGGAGAGGAGGAGGAGGAAGTTTGTGCAGAAAGGTGAAGAAATAAAGCTGAAGAATATATAGAGGCGAAGCACTGCTTAAGAGTTTTTGGTGCGATATAGGTCGTTCTGCAAACATTTTGCAGATGTTCATGGCATCAAACCTCGGTGACACTGAGAAAAAGCTGCTTCCTGTGTCGTGTCAAGTGTTTATGACACAATGAGAGAGAGAAAAGAGAGCAAAGAGAAGAACAAGGGATGAAGAGTGTTTCCTCTGCTTTCACAGACAGACCTATGACATAGCATATTCACAGGACCTGAAACAGCCATTGGGCTTTCCTGTGTGACATCATAAAACCACACCTTTTGTTACCCTTTTTTTTTTCAATTAAGTTTCCAGGAAAGCTTCACCAGCATGTTTTGCAATTTAAAAAGAACGGTTTTTATTTTAAACATACTTTTTTTTTATTGTGCAGATAGCAAAGCAATCCTTTCTTTGCATTTTTTCATTCATAAAGGTGGACTATGCACTGAGCCATTGTTTTCTTAGTGGTTTCTGCACCTTCAAATCTACTAAAATATTCCCAACTGGCCATAAATCATGCCCGGCAATCATACTGGCAAAACAGTCAAATTATGTTGCGTTAACCTCCACAAACAAGAAGACATTAGAGTGTACATCAGACTGCTATGCCCACTTCCCCCTGGGGAAAACATGGACCAAAGCAAACCACAGCTCATGCCCTGGTGGTTTACACTGTTTTGTACAGGGTGAGAGCTGAGGCCAGCTCACATTGGCATCAAGTATATATAAACAGGGTTAGCCACTAACTGCTAGCAGGCCGGCCAGACAGCCAGAAAAACAACACTTGTCATCCTATAAGATCAGCTATCTATTCTAAACATGTGGCTGCTGTCAGAGCACGGCTCTGTGAATGCTACCTGTGAGGACTGTACGACTGCAGGCTGCCATGTCGGGACATACCTGATACAGACTTGTGGCCTAATGGGGCAGATATTACACTGTAAGTTTCACAAAGTTGCACAGCGACTCATTTAGTGTATACTTTCTGAAGCATAATTAATGTTCTTGCAACAGTTTCATGAATTGAAATGCAAGCATGAAATCAATTTCCCTGGGGAGAAGAAGAAAATGCATCTTGGTGCTTGAGTATTTTTTATTTCTTTACATTATCATCAGGCTGAATATTGATTCTTTCCCTTCCCTCCATCCTCCTCAAGTGTTTGGCTGCACTGTTTCTCAGTCTGAGTGCTAATGGTCACAAGACTCGAGCATTCAAGAGGGCTGAGTAAGAGTCATCTGTTTTGTCTGTCTGTGAGTCTGTCAGTCTTCTCAGCGTACCTGTTTACTGCCACCTGCTGCACCCAGCAAGATGCACGTTACCCGGGCACCAGATTGGCACATTGGAGAGGGGGAGGTGGGGTGTGAAGCATCATTACATAAAGTTGATATCACGGAGACTTTGATGCTGCACTCGACTTGGCTCGCTGTACAGTATCACAAACACACGCACACACGCAGACTTTGAACAGAAATATATCTTGACTACGACTTGGCTCTCAATCAGAATATCTCAAGTGCGTGGAGTAGCAGCAGCAGTAGCATGTGTCAGTTCAACAAAAAGACACATTCACTGACAGGATCGTCATTTTTATCATCTTTTAGCTCTGCAAGATCATTCAGTGTTGTTAATATCAAAAAAACCTTTGACAAAAGGTTACTGGTTAGTCTCACAAAGCCTCATTGTGTGATCCCAGACCGTGATGCTGGGCTGTTTGATGCGCAGTAACCACGTCTCTGCTGTATGAAGGTACCACTCTTTACACACATTAGCACATATTTTCACCACCACCACCCCTTCTCCTCATTTTGATCTCATCACAACTTGCCGTTCAGTCACCTGCAGTGTTCAATCACCTAATAACATAAATTATGTGTTCTTGTTAGTTGCACGGCACTCAGCCATAACATCATTTTGGTAGGTAAGTGTGCAGTAATTATATCAGCGTCGCAGGCGTCACTCATAAAACAAGTGAGTGTTCGCTTAATAAACAATATATTCCAACTGCACCAGCAGAGATTGAAAATTGTTTCTGTCAGTCTGCACCGTTACAGTGGCACAACAACAAAAACAGTGGTGCATAGTGCAGTCAAAGGTCAGGCTGCTTGAAAAGAGTGTGTCATCCAACCATGTAAGAAGGCAAAAGTGTTTATTGTTGTTGTTCCAAATGGCTGAATTTGAACGCAGGTTGGCCGTCAGAAGGGGAGAGGAGATGTGATAATTGTTTAAAATGTGACGATGGCAAAGATTTGTGGTCTAGAAAAAAAATGGACACCAACAGTTGTTTCAGTAGGAAGCACATAATATGTTTCGTGTACGTGACAAAGCCCTCGAGCGGATCTTTTAATTATGACGGAAGCAAAGGAGGAAGTCAAGTGGCATTGTTACAGAGTGACAAAGTCCCCGTAGGGACGAGGTCCGGGTGGATGGATGGATCAACAAAATGTTGAACACTGCTGTACTTTTCCTGTTTCCAACTGCAAATCAGTGTCGTATAGCAAGATGAACAGAAACAATTGCTGCATATAGTGTGGTGCTCTGGAGAATCAAGACCGTGATCTTTCCCCTAAATTTAAACACTGTATTATCACATCCTCAAACTGATGTAATTTTCAATAGCACTGGGCACAGGCACAGAGGTGCTGCTTCTGTTGTTCTGCTGTTGGGTTAGTGGCCCACTTTTGTACACCGTCTCTCCGGGAACACATTCACTGTGTTGCATTCACATGTTCACATCAAAGCAGTTGTGTAATGAAAAGGGGGGGGGGGGGGGGGGGGCTGGCCAATCTTGGGCGTGAATGTTAGGTACACAGTTTCGGTAAGTTACGCAGTTTGTCATACACAACCTACCTGATTCCAGCGTAGGAGAGGTGTAGGGTTATGGCGTCTCTGAAGTTACTGGTAAATGCTTTTGATGAAGCATCCTAGCAGCTACAAAGCTACAACATGCATATTCTGGATATCAGGTTTCTGCTAGAATGAGGTTGTGGGCTCCCACCCTTGACATTGGCCTTCTCTGTAGGGAAAGACTGTCAAAAAGCTACGCATGAAGGTTTAAATTCCTGGTTGCTTTCGACTACAACAGTTCACCAGCCAACTGTATACAACAACAAACACCGTGTCCAGACAGACAATACAATCAGTCTGACTTGTGGCCTTTCCCTTGGTGTCTTGGAGGTGAAGTGTGGCCTGGTGTGGGAGAGAAGCAGGAAAGGGAGGCCGTCATCCCCTGACAGTGAGGAGATAGAACATCACAGCAGCCTCCCAGGCCGACACCCCCTGCCTCCGCAAGTCCAAGGACGGGGACACGCACACACAGATGCAACGCTGCTCAAACACAAAGGGAGGCAGGCATGCGTGCAACACCGCACCATTCAGTGACAGGCAAATGCTTGCAGACACACACCCATCTGTCATTGCTCTGGGGTCATTAGAACTCACCTTGGAGCATGCCATTTAGGTGAGTGAGCGAGGTGAGGGCGTTTACTGACTGCTGACCTGTCTGGTTGTACCTTAACTTTCTCCGGTTTCATCTTCTTTTCAAGCATCCCAATCGGTGATACGAGCTGTGCCAGAAGGGAGGCAAAGTACACAAGCTGCATATTTCGAACTGCGAGTGCTGGGAAAGACAGTTACAGTGTTTCACAGGTGGCCGTAATGCGTCGTATGAACCCACTGCTGTGTGTGAACGCAACTTGAACGTCTGCGGTGATGTTTGTTGAAGACAAATATGATTATTCTTTATGTCTGAGGCCATTTTCATTTACTTTTATTTCTTCATCCTTGCTAGAGTATGAACATTTATTCAAGACCTGAAACTGCAACAAAATGGACCAGGAGTCAACCTCCTGACCTCCACCACCGTGTTGCTACTCCTGATGCATTTCAGCACCGTGTGTTGTTGTTGTTGTTATGTTCATTTGATTGACTTTGTGTTACTGTGTGTGTGTGTGTGTGTGTGTGCATGTTGTGAGGGTCGTGGGGTGAATGAGGACAACTCCGTACGGTGATAACGAGAAGGAGGCCAGCCTTGGTGGGACAGCCTCTGTCTGCCCTCAGGTAGTGTGTGTGTGTGCATGTTTGTGTGTGCGCATGTGTGCGTGTCAGCAGGAGAGCCCTCGGGCACTCTGGCACCTCCTAATTAAAACCAGTCAGGCTGCAGGGCAGGGGAGACAGATGCCTGTCATGACACACACACACACACTCTTGCACACACATACGTGCACGTGCATGGGGTGGCAGAGCACATTGAACCACATGCACACTCACAAATACACTAGTGTGATGCGTGGGTCAGCTATTTTTGAACAATTTCATCCCACCCACTCAGGTATCACACAGGTGAGTAATCTGTATCTGACCCAGATGACAAAAAAGAGTGAAATCCACACAGCAGGAGCATAATTCGTGTTAATAAATCTGCACGTAACTCAAAACAAAGAACATTTCAACACATGTGATTGTGTTTGTAGCCTGACCTGATAATGTGCCAGTTTCACGATTGAATTTATATCACTCATCTTTAAAGGTTAGCCTCAGGTTAAAACTAATTTGGCCAGTTTGGTTTAAAATCCATCAATGAACTCTCATTAGTTTTATTTCTACCTGGGAAAAAAACCCTGCAGGATTAGATCGAACTTGTTCACCAGCGACACACACTGATCCTGCCTCACACACACACTCTCTCGCATACAGTCGTGACCCATAGCAGCTTTCAGATTGACACATCCCCACTCGCCCCCACCCTACCCTAACCCACCCCCCCTCCAGCACAGAGTGAGACATAATTGTGCTGAATGTCTGTTACCTGCAGACTCTGTCACATTTTATCTCCATTCCCCCATGTACGGCCCAGAGCTGCAAGCGACCACATATAGTACTGAGCAGGCTAACTGCTGTTTGTCTGGGGTGGGTGGGTGGATCAAGGCATGCTGCTCTCCTTTCTCTCCCAGTGATTAGATAGCATAAGCAGGCCAGCTAGCCTAACCCACACACTCATGTCTCTAAAACTGCCATCCAGCCCTGCTTTCTCTCTCGCTGCCTCTCACACACAGGTGGGTGGACCCACTTATTCAACCCAGATCTTTCTTTTAGACATTATGAAATTGTGCTCTTTTTTTCCCTTTCTTCTTTCTCTTCATCTAACTCCCTGATACTGAATGACATTCAACTCTAAATGTTTCCTGCAACGTCTTTGCAGCTCTGTTCTATAAAGTAGAGCTTTGATTTTCTAATTTACTAGACGATAATTTTACTTCACTGTCAAGCTGAGAATCATGTCTCTTTGCACTTGTCACCATAGACTCAGGAAAGGTGGGTTGCCAGTGGTTACAGGGGCCTATTTTCTATTATCTAGGTAACATTCAGGAAACACCCACAATTTGTATGTAAAATGCTTCATTGTGCAACCACATTACAAACTGTGGCTGCTCTGACATTTCAATGTTGAAATGTGTGACAAAAAATAACTTTGACTCAGCCGGGAATACAAAAACCACTGCAACACAGATACACACACACACTCATAGTGCAGCTACAGTGTTATGAGCAATCCATAAAAGGTATAATGACAGAAATTTATGAAGTGGAACGTTAATGTTGAATGCTGAGTAGCTGAGGGTTTTAAAATTAAATAAGGCTAACTAAATGAAAATGTATTTAAAACCTAATATACTTATTTGACTTCCACTCTGATGCAAAGGGGCTCCATGCAAATCTGAATAATATAAACAATTATTACAAAAGGCAGGTTGTAGTTTCTCATAACTGTGCTGAGGTGGTCTGCTGTTCTGAGACATTTAAATTCAGAAGAGGAGAGTGGCGGAAGTGGTTCATTGTTAATGGAAATAAAGCATACAGCTTGTAAATCAGAGAGGGTGCAATCGAGCCGACCTCTGGTGAGCGCGAGAGCCTGCCTCCCTGGCTGCTTTGTCGTTTGAGCCAGGTGCTGTGTTTCGTGAGGAGCGCAAAAGTACACAAATCCCACAGAAGGAGCTTTTTTGGCAGGGCTCAGGCCTCCCACCCACGGCAGCCTCTTCAAGCCTCCTCCCATCCTCTATTCATCTGTGAGGGGCGGCTTACTCACCCTGCCCAACTCCACACAACAAAACCTGGACCTCGATCCTACGGAGGAGGGCGGACACGCACACATGCACACACGAGCAGCTACTCGGCAATTGCAGACATAGAATCGCACACGTGTGCCCGAGTTGTTTCAAGGGTACACGCCTAATTGATCAGATGACACACAGATTAGATTGTGTCGCAGCTGACTGAGCGGAACTTGAAAACACTGAATCTGGTTTTAGACAGCTGCGATAAGATGACATCTGTGTCACAGGAGGTTAAACTCAAGATTGCGTATCCCTGTGTAAATGCTGTTACATGGGCATGCCCACACACTGTCAGTTGGGAAGAAGGCGTGTGGACTCATTCACTCAGTCAAGCTCATAATGAACACACTGCATCATTTTTTTTTGCAATTATGCAGCTACACCCTCATTCACTTGACAGATTCAAGTCTCTCTTTCTCTCAATCAAGTGAGTTTATACCCTCACACACTCGCTCAGATTTTTATACAGACACAAGGGTCACTTCCTTAATGCAGTGAGTCAAGTACTTGCTTATTATATACAGTATGCTATAGGTGAATGTGAACCGCCACAGGTAATGTTTGTTAAATACACAGATGTAAGAAGAGCCCCATGACAAAGGACCCGTGTGGATTAGGTTGAATGCAGATAATCCTGGTGAAAGAGAGAGAGGCAAACAGAGTGCCTCTCTCTCTCTCTCTCTCACCTGAGAGTAGGTGTGGTGGTGTCTACTTGACTTATCCCCATCTAACCCCCACTGTGGCATTTTTTTTCATTACTGACAAAGCTAATAACCATTTCAGACTGAGAGAAGCAAGCAGGTTTTTCTTATATAGTTCTTCATGAATCATCCATCAACAGAAACAAACTGGGTGCCTGTATGAAGAATTTGTACTTTACAAGGTTCACCCACCAAGAAGCTGCATTCATTTGATTTTTTTTTTTTTTAGACCACAATCTGTAACACTTAACTGTCCGACTCAACAACCAGTCCCAGATAAGCAAGAATAATGTGCTGCATACAGTTACTCATGATGATTTAGGGAGGGGGGGGGGTTAGGGCAGGAAGAGTGAGAGAATTATAAATGTCACACCTCTGCCTCCACATCTGTTGCACCGAGAAACTGAATCTGCAGTTAGATTTAAGAGAAGTATTCTGCTCTTCTGATTGTGTTACTGATGTAGATTCCCAGAGGACAGATGTCACGCTATGTGTCTCATTAGTGCCGTGTCAATGTAGCGATGGAACAAATTTTGTCTTACAAGCACTCGGGCAGCCTCTTGAAGGTAGAAATGTGAGGATCAGAAGGGGGGAAAAAAAGGAATGGAAATAATGCACAAAAATTCATTGTGTTGTTATGTGAGATGTTGCTACAATAACAAGTACGAATAAAATTGATATCAGTCTTTCAGTCTGTTCCAGCTTTGTCATGCTTTCACTTGCTTCCTCCTCCATGTGTGGCTGTTACAGTATGTGAAGGGGGGAGTCTTTCGCTGCAAGCAAGACATGCACAGGAAGGTTTCTGGAGAGCTTTGACAAGTATTGGACATCCCCTTGTTTTAAATGTATGTCTTATTATAAAGAGTTTGAGACGTGGAGCCATTAACAACATAAAACGAGAACACCGATTTTGCAAAAGGTCAGCCATCCTTTAGTCTGATTCTGGTGCTCAGTGGGTAGCAGACAGCTTTTGCAGACTTTGAGATTTTGCCACAACGCACAGAAAATATGAACCTCTCATTATGACTTTTTTAGGACATGGGAAATAGTAGTAGTACGATGAAGAAAAAAAAATCAGAAAAGAAACAAGAGAGAAAGAGACAGTGAGATGTTACTGACCTTTGAAGAAGAGAAGTTTCTAAGTTCAGTTCCCCTCTCACGCACTCAGTCCCTGTCAGGAAAGTCAACACTCTCAGTGCGGGCAGACGTGTGAAAGTGAGAGCGGGTGAGATACAGTCTCAAATTTGCTCTGAAGGTGTGTCAGTGATTTGGGGGAGTGAAAAGGTACCGTTCCATGAAACGGTTATCTAAGAAACACAACAAAACAAAAACTGCTACACCCACCAGCCTCAGCCAACACCCCTCCCTCCCTCTAAACCAAAAGTATTTGGCAGCATTCCCTACAAGTCCACCTGTGCTTAGGGGAGGGGAGTGACACACACTCACACTCACAGGCCAAGCCTAAAAACCTGCTTGCGAGCTTGGACTGGGTGGTAAGGTTGTGGTTGGAAATGGGCACGGTTGAGCCTTGGGGCTGGGGCTGTGGGGCAGAGGAGATGGAGGCCTGGAGGTCTGGATGTCTGGAGAGCTGGGGCAAAACCAGAAGCAAAGGCTGGAGCTCAGAGATTGGAGCTGGTAATAAAACATCCAGACTAATGCTGGATGACAGGAATGAGTTGGGGGGTGGGGAGAGTAAGGTAAAGGTAGAGGTAGTTCCAGTATAATGCAGGGTTGAACCAGTGGGTGGGTCTTTGCCTGTGCCAAACAGGAGCTAGAGGGGTTCATATCAGGTGTCGAACAAAAGACATATCAGGGGAGAAGTGAAAAGATTTGAAGGAGGGCAGTGTGAGTCTGTTTGGGTGTGTACTTCAGTGTACCAGCTCGTACCTGGCAAGATGTAAGAACCATTGTGCTGCTGTGAAACCCATAATGCAATGTAATGAGATTATAATAAGAGGGTGTAATGAGTGATGTAAATGTATGATGGTGTCATGATGGGTGACACGGAAGCAGTAAACATCACAGGGTCTAAAGAGTAGCAAACAAGCTCCAGACATCTACACGGATATTAAGTCATGGTGAAAAGAGATACTTACTGGATATATTTGTCTCCATTTTAAGTTGTCTTTGTAGAAAATGTGATATGATATGTGAAAAACAATCAAACTGCATCAGACTGATCCATTTTTTGGTGCTCTCTCTTTGTTTCACTTTCAGGAAAGGTGACTGTGGCTTGAAAAGTGCTTCATCTGTCATGGTGTTAGAGGACAGAAAATTCGACGAAGAGAGCAACAGCCTCAGGGCAGACTGCACGCTACACTGAGTCACTATCGGAAAATGACAAGTCTGGCTGGGGCTAGCTGCTTAGCATGCTAAGTTCAGCAAAGTAAGTAAGCTGCAAAAAGGAATAAAGTTTGGTAACCCTAGCTTGCAATGTTTCTTCTACACCGGTAAATAAACTGTTGTTGATGCTAACATTAGCTGTGTAGCATTACTTACATGTAGCTCATAACAAAATATGCAATGCTACTGTGAAAGGTGTCGCTGTAGGTTCACTGACTGTAGGCCTACAGTTTAAGACTAGCTGCATGTAGGATCTTCTCTGTCTCTTACTTAAAGCTCATATCACTTGTAGCTAATGGGTTTTGCGGTGACCCCTGACGACCTTCAACAGAACACATTGGTCTGTTAAAGTTCTTCTGTTTATTGCCGCTGCTGCTGGAGTTTTGACCTCTTGAAACTTTCTCCCTTCTCCATGCATCTTGGAAGGAGGTGAGGTTGTGCCAGAAAATCCACACTAACAGAGGGTGATGATGAAGACTTGACGCAGGAAGATCCAGGAGCACTGGCATTAAGGTAAAATGTTTGCAAACCATAGCATCTCATGGAGGATTTACTTTATCTCAGGTGCCATATTAACAATGCATGGTGCAACACAAGATACACGTACATTAATTCATTTGTCAGGTTTGTGATAGTGTACCTTGAGCTTAGAGTTTGACGATAGCTAATTCCAGCTAATTCCTCAACTCTTTTTATGTTTTTTATGTGTGCTGCATTTGTTTAGAGAAAAATACACCCAGTGTCCATTGTCTGTCGCGTCCCCTGCAGTGTCTTGGTCTTTGGAAGGAGAGGCCTAATATTTAACTTCTTCTATGAATGAAAAAATTGCTAGAGCAAATTTACTCAGCCGATATAGTGTTTGATGCAGACCACACAAGGTTACAGCGGGGCACAGGAGCAAGTGTAAAACATGTAACACATGTTTCTTGTGGGCTGCTACTGTTAAGACCTTCGCTTTTCGTCTGAAACATGAATAGTTCTTCTAAATCTGCCCAATTTGGGAAGTGTTACTTCAGGCTATGCATTGTTAAACCGAATGTACAGGTCTTTGCCTCTTGACGGCACAGATCCCTAAGCTGAGATCATCTTAATTTTGTATTATATACTTTCATTATGAAAAGGCTGCAAAGTGACAAAACACAGACATAAAAAGTTTAACAGTATTACTGAGAACAAAACCTACCTCATGACAGTAGGCTATGTGAATATGTTAATCCTACCAAAGGCACGTTCACTGCTGAGCTGACCCTGTCCAGAGTCATACCATGGAAAACCTTCTTCATAGTGAGAAGGATGTTAACTTCTTCAGATTCGCTATTTCAGCATTTTTAATTTGAAAATTGGTGCCATGCTCATATTTGATGCTAAATCCAGCACCCAGTTAGCTTAGCTTTGCTTAGCATGAAAAGGGAAACAGGTAACTGGTAACTTCATCCAAGGGTAAAAAACATCTGGGTAGAGTATGTCTAAAAGTGTATTCATACAGAATCCAAGGCCAATTTAAGAGGTTGCACAGTTGAATATACAAAGTGAATGGATGCAAACTGTTTATGTTTCAGTTTGAGCGAGTAATTCTTGTTCACACTTGCTTCACTTACTCTCTGAACACATCTTTAAGGTCATTAATAACCATTTCATATGTTCCTTGCTTAACCCGTAAAAAGAAAAAATGAGGTGTTAAAAACGACAGGTTGTGGTTTTACGGGGGGTTACCTTGAATCTTGTCGTCAGCATGAGGTGATTTTACGCTTGGGTTTTAGTCAAGAGCAAACAGACACAACATAATGTGTTAATTAGTGAACTTGAGATGTTTGGATTTTGTTACGAAGCCAAGTTAGGTCATCCCTAGGTTTTCAGTCCATATGCTGAGCTAACCAGCAGTTACTTGGTGCCCGTAGCTCCTGAGTTACCATTAATGCACACATACACATAAATATATGTATTATTTTCATAGATGATTTCTTCCCCCAGAAGCAATGATCTTTACGGGGAGACACACAAGCCCTTAAGGCTTAAGCTTTAAATCAATATAAAGTTCACACAAAGTCCAATCATGAATCTTTGAGATTGTTCGAAACTTCTTATTGCTTCCTAGAACAAACATGATGGGCTGGTTCAGTCATTAGCATAAATCCGTTGGCAAGGTTTACCACCCTGTTAATTACTGGGGCTTCTCAGAAACGTTAGCAGGTGGAGACACATCAAGGGCAGTGCAGCAGAGCAAAGGCAGAGTTTGAGAAATTTTTGAATTTCTTACCAAATTAAAAGTGAATAATCTTGTGCAAATTCTGTTTTGGTATAAACAAGTTTTCTCAATGGCATGCATAAACTCACCTCCAACACTGATTAAAATCTGGATTTTTAATTATGTCTCTGCATGTGTCTCCTAACCTGGTGTGGATTTTTTTTGTTTTTTTTGTTTTTTTTGAACATGACGCTGGGGTCCAGGGTGCAGAACTACCCCCTTTGAATACAATAACGAAAAAGGCTTGCAGCACACAAAGCAGCAACTCTTAGTTACACCCACATGCTGCTGTTGCTTTCATCCTGCCACCTGTGGAGTGGGTGTCACCATCCTATCCACCAAATCTGTCAGATAGACCTGTTTCTGCTCACGGGGCATGTTTTTGGGTGATGGAGTCTGTTTCATGCATAGTTTTTGTTTTGTTCTGCTGTAGGCTCTTCTCTCCCCACACAGTGGTAGTGATTAAGTACTGGGCTTTGAGACATTGTAATGGTTAAGTTAGACTAATGATGCTTATAAATGAAAAGCAGAGGAAGATAAAACATGTTTTTATGTGTGTGTTAGAAGATGAATGAAGTGTCGTCTTTGTCTTTAGTCTCAAATTTCTTTGTTTTATTTCTCAGAATACACTAATGTGGTCGAGTCCTCTGGATAAATTAAATCCCTGCTCTTTCAGACATGTGCAGAGATCAAGCAGAAGCCAAACTGATATAAATATAGTCAACAAAAGGAAAATAGACTGAAAAATACAGCAGAGAATTTTTCATTTTAGTTATAATGATGGTAAATTACCTCAAAATACAAAGTATATCTTATAATTAACCACTGGTGGTCAAAGAAAAGAACACAAAATCACGATGCGTCCAACATGAATAATTATGTATTCTGTGTTTATCGTTCTTCTGTCTGTTTTATTCCAAATATACTGTGTCCACCCATCTCTCTAAAAAACTGGTCTATTGAACCAACTAGAACTAGAGGCAGTAACATGGGTCAGAGGTGTGTAGGTGTGTGTGGGAGGTGTCAGTTTGTAGCAACATCAACGTTATCTGCAGCTCTCTTTGCTTTTCGAAGGTTCAAACATATGTGGCCTGATGCCCGAGATACAAATCAAATCATACATCCTGGTCCACCTCTTCTGTGATTGGGGCTGAAGCTGTAGAGTTACCATCAGTGTCGGGTCTGCTGGATCCATCCTGGATGGTACTGAGCCCTGAAGACCTTCTCAAAGTTACAGCAAGTCCCACCAACACACCCATGTCAATGCAGGCAGTTCATTTCATTTAAGCCAACAAACTGCAACCTCATAGTGATGTTAAATGTAAATAAGTCAGAGGATTAGAAAATCAGGTCAGTAGGGTGCATCATCTGGAGACTATGAGTGACGGCAAGATGTCAACCCAGCATATTGTCCTGACAACACTTTCATGTCACAGGAAGCTAAAGAAAAAATGCAAACTCTTCTTCAGACATGTGTTTCTTCAGCAGTAACTTAACTTTCAAGCAGGTTATTTCTGGCAGCCAATGTATGTTCAAGTCCATCAAAATTAAAACCAACTGTACAGTGCCTATTTTCAGCTGCGTCAGCTTCATCTAGCTGGTAGTTAAGGTTCTGATGGCATGATAGCTGAAAAAATAGCATACATTAACACTCACGCTGGTTGGCACCTGTCTTTGTCTTAAAGTTATAAATTGATCAATGTACAGCATAGTCTGTGTGTCTAATCAAACTGACATCTCATCACCAGAGCATCTTGATTATTTACCCTACATGGATAAAATAAGTGTTGCTGAACATTTGGTGTACAGGATGATACTTGTATATAGTGTTAAACTTGTTGGTGTGATACCACCAGTGTGCACAGACAGCTCTCCTGCTCTCTGTCAGTTAAGTGTCAGGGTGGTGCTCTAATGTACTGACCTCAGACCAGCATTTTCAATTGCAGCCTGATATAGCCTGAGCTGTGCCTGAGCTGTATGAAAGTGATACTGCAACTGAAAAAAAGTTCGAAGAAGTGAGTCCGGGAGTCATGCTAAATTAACTCTGATACAAACTACTGGATAAAAATTCAAAACTGTAACACATTTTCTTTATTTAGTAGCACTACCCTATCCCTCTTGCATTCATTGCTGCTATCCCTCTTTACTGGGATAAATATTCAGACCAGAAAACCCAGTTCAAGTTTCAACCATTTTTGGCATTAGCAGATGGCACACACACACACACACACACACACAGACCTGTGCACACACCCAGGGGTGTGAATGTTGATGACAAGGTGGGATTGGGTAAGACAGGTATGCTGTTTTAGGGACAAACACGCCATTATTCATCTGCCATAAATGGGCCACTATAACGATCATGAAACCAGTTTAGCATGCCTCGCCATAACAGAAATGGGGAGGAAGCCAACAATAAACTAACAGGGAGGTAAAGACAGAGAGTATGAGAACCGAGCATGACAGAGGGATGGCATGACCCTTAAAGAGTTAAAGTCTTAACACAAGTTTTAACAACCTATTTAAAAGAAAGTTGCTGACATGTACACAGATTCTTGGATCCTTCTTCTCACATTCTTACATTGCGCCAAAGGAAACCAAGGGATTTTCTTGGACAAAGAGATCATGGCACAAAAATTTGGCAACTTTAGAAAAGAGAAAGAACAGGTGGACATGGTCACCATAGAGATTTTAGTACAACAGTGCAACAACCTGGTGTGTATCTCATACCAAATGGATGTTTGCTAACTTTAGTGCTTATCTCCAGTCCCTACTTTGGTTGTTTGGAGGTGGCTGGACAGAGATACAGAATGGAGGCAGGTTTTCATTTGTACTTGGGGTCCAAAGGCCATTAGATTAAAGTAACATTCCAAAAGTTTTGTAAACTATTATCAGTATTATGTGCTGAGAGTTAGATGAAACTGTTGATACCACTCTCATATCTGTGTGTTAGGAATGAAGATTCACCTTAGCATATAAAATGACTGTTATATGTGCCTGAGACTAATAAAAAATGGTTCCACAAAGGGGTCATGAACTTGCCAGTATGGGCATGTATAATTATAACATGAAAACAGTCATGTGACATTCAGTTAAACTTGTCTGATCCATGCCAACTAACTTTGATCATTCTCTAATAAGACTGTTATTAACTATGAAACTGGCTGAAAGGATTTTATAGTGGAGTCATCAGGAATGTGGGCGGAGTATCAAATGCCCAAACTGGTGCCTCTGCATTACGATGTGTGCATACAATAATACCGTTGATGATTCCTGCCATCCACTTCGAAACCTTCCAGGATGTCACCCTCTTTAATCTAATCTTCAAGACAAAGACCGCAACATCAAGAATGGGGCATCTCAGTCTACCAGGTTCTAAGCATTCCAACTCATTCCACAAAGGGCTTAGTAGCTGCAGGTTTTTGTTCCTACCAAGCAGCAGCACACCAGACTTGACTCAGTTAATCAACTGATCTCAGTCTTCAGACAGTTGATGGTCAAACTGTGTGCTCTTGATTGGTTGGAACAAAAACCTGCAGCCTCACTGGCCCTTTGTGGAATGAGTTTGAGACCCCTATTCTACAGTATACATTCCTATAAGCTTACATATCTGCAATCTGGACATTTCATATTTGTTGAGTTGTGTCAGGCTGTCAGAAATGAAACAAAGACAAAGTCTATATTAAATCAGCATGTCCGTAACAAAATTAATGGCAGTGAGATGTTGGATTTGTGGCTCCTTTGCCTTGCAGCTCGACAGACTGAGATTGGTGGGCTTCCTATATCTGTGGTGTGGATTACCATTTGCTGCACCAAAGCATTCATGTAACATCTGACACTATACTGGCACCCCTCCACGCAATGAATGCATGTATACATCCTGCCAAAAGCACCAAATGTAGCAAATGCAGATATACTCCACAACAAAAGAACAAGAAGAAAGAAGAAGATGCTTAGACATTTAGTTATGGAAGAATTTGTATTCATCCTCATCTCAGGCAGGAATTGTGTCATTTCAGGAATGTTTTGCCTCCTTAATCATATTAGCAAAATGTAAAACATGACTCAGAGTCCGAGGCCATGCTAGCACTCACTGAGGCTGTGTTTAGCTCTAAATACAAAGCACAGCTAAGGATGATGGGAATGTCAGTGTGTTATAATATATGTTCAGACTAAATGCTGTGCACTGTTCATAAAGTTATGTATTGAGTTATCTGCGTGTACTGAAGCACATGTAGCAGAAATAGTGTATTACTTGAGGTGTTACCATAGTCACCACCATCCAAACAAATCAAAATAGCACAAACAGAGGGATTTATACAAACTTGTAAATGCTTCTCTGCTTGTGTGACGTATTTTAAATTTTCCAGATTATCCAATTTATGTTAAACTTTAAGAATAATAATAATAACAACTAAAAGGACACAAGCCACAGAGAGTAACAGAGAGGAAAAGAAAGGTGGGGAAAAGCTCATGTGAACCAGTCTTGCCACTTCAGGGGCGTAACACTGGTGCTGCTTTAGTGAGAACTGCCGGCACTGCCCATCTCTCAACCTCCTCCACCCGTCTTTCACCATGTTCCTTCGTACTTTCCCCCCACCTCTCTTCCTCTCCCACTCTCATTCTCTCGCCCTTTCTTTTTCTCCGTCTCTCCATCCCCTCCCTCTCTTCCAGCCGGCCCCACCACAAAGCCCCACCCACAGCCATGAGAAGACAGGGAGAGGAATATGATCTAACCACACTCCCAGCGATATTACCTCAGCAGCCGCCCCCACCCCCCTACACACACACATGCACACACAAACATACACTCCTACCTCCCCTCTGTCATACCCAAACCCATGCACTCTACTCCCCCCTCACCACCACCACCACCCCAGCGTTCCCTTCCCTTGCTCCCCCTGATCTCCTCCTCGTCCTTTCCTCCCTACAACACTGCTGCCAGGCCGTAATGTTTTTCTTAGCCTCTCCTACACACTTTTCACACAGTTTCCCTCTCCCTCAACATACAGCAACATCCCACACACCCTGGGCCCAGCTGACCCACTGAGAGGAGGTGGGAGAGCTTTGGGTGGGCAATAACGCCATTATTGAGGGACAGGCAGCGTGTGACTGTTTCACTAAAAACACAACTGCTGAGAAAAAAAAGAAAAATCATGTGAACATGATTCCTTGCTCATCCTCTTTACTTTCAACAAATAAAAAACAGCAGAAAAAAGAGGGTTTTCACAAAGCATCTTTTCCAGGTTTCGATCCTTCATATGGCCCATATTTTTGCTCTGTTTATTGCACACACTGTTTGCAGCAGTCTCATTGAGGCTGAGATGATGTGGGGTTGACAGGATGTGGTGTAGGATTCATTCCTCTCCGCAGAGAGAGAGAGAGAGAGAGAGAGACTGAAAGAGAGAGAGAGAGAGAGAGAGAGAGCTTTAAAGGTTAAGGTGTGTGTTATCAGCAGGTCTAAATATCTGCCGTCAGTTTGTTGTGGTTTTCTCACTCGGGCCCTTAAACAAAAACGGCGTCCATATGTGAGTCTCAGCAGATCTGCTCTCCTGGTGAAGACGTGACAACAACTCATGAAAAACAGAAAGAGAGAGAGAGATGATGGCTACTTCTCAGCTGTCTCACCTTTGTCACATATAACATAACAGAGTTCAGAGTCAGTTCAGCTCACCCCTGATGATGATACATATCTGAAATACAACAAAAACAACATTTTTTTAGTGCTTATGTGTTAATTTTTTTTTTTATTAATTTTGCAAAAGAAAGAAATAAAAAGCTATGAACTGAAAATTTCAACCTGCAGTCACTATTTTTCAGCCAATAGGGGGCAGTGGAAACAATTTGTCAATATGGTGATGAACATGTCACTGTAACAGCTCCTTATTTACACATGCAGCATTTACAGACCAACAATATAAAGTCATGTCCTTGGTCATCTGGTGTATTTAACAATATCCAATTCTCTTTTTAGACTTGTTTTTGTTTTTACAAAAATATCTGGCTCACTGTTGTCCTCAAGCTAGTTGCTAATTCGATGTGTTCAACATTATCATTGTTAAAATTATAGATGGTTTAAAGTGACTTCGAGGAGTTTCGGAAAAGCAGAAGTGTTTTCACCCTACATTTCCCATGAGTCTCCGCGCGCACAGTCACAAACTGGTCGCAAATAAGCGAGCTAGCCAGAGTGAGCCGTGGGAGTTTTGAAGACCAAACCAGAGAGCTCTGACTGAATGATGGCCACCGACGAGGTAATTACACAGACAGGTTTTACTATTAGTAATGTTTTGACAATCTATAATGCGCGTAGCCGGTTGCCGTAAACTGCTCTGTCTTTCCGAGGAAATGCTGGGCGAGTCGACCACTAAATAATAATATCAAAATAACTACAAAGATAAAACGATATTGAAAATGGACACATAAACAAGTGTGGGTAATGAAGATTCATCCACATTAATATGAGACTCTTTTATAACCAAAAGCAAACTTCACCGGGTATCATTAAATATCAGGCTAATTTTAGATGTTAATATGCAATTTAATCTTTTGTCATTGTTCATGTTTAAACAAGGCCAAAGGTCTTTTCAGCTTAGGCAGAAGCTCTGTGAGGCTGTACTGAGACACATGTTGATGTTTAATATTGATACTGTCCACCCTGCAAAACAGCAAATTAGACTTTTGATATGACTGTGGTGCTGCTTCAGTTATTACAGTGAATCCTGAGCAGGACGTGAGCATCTATACCAAATTACATGGCGAGATATTGAACAGATGCTGAGATGCTTCACATGCTCAGACGCGAATCCGCTTTTTTTTCCTCTGGGCTGACGTACTGTATATATTTCCAGCAGTGAGTGAGTGAAATGCCACATCTCAGCTGGGGCACATAAAGAATCACTTACCTTTTTTTTTCCTCCCGTTTCAACTCTCACTGAAAAACATGGTGCAGGACTGAGGCGTAATGGATTAAAACATATTTTGATAGCAGACAGTGACGGTTCATCAGAGTTCAGATTCCAACTCGTAGCTGTCTAATTAACCATTGGCCCAGAACTCCAGCCAAGAGTGGTTGTATTAAAAATGTTTTATTTAGACTCCAAAAAATGTAATGTTTTGCTCTCCAACCAAAAGTGCATGGTGTTGACCTCAGATCCACGGAGCAGCCAATTTGAGCATCTGATTTTATTAACTCAGAAGAGGTATTAGAAAAAATGGGAGCATACCAAAACAGAAAAATAAATTTACAATTTTCTTTGCTGTTTTTTCTTTATGTAAATGACGTTTTTAATGAATTTTCATCTTTTCTCAAAACTGTCCATCATATTGTTTGGATTAATTTGGGCGTTTTTGCTAATTATGATTGGACGTGTCAGCTAAAATACTCTGAATGTGCAAGTTGTAGGGCACCATCAGGTCAAAGGGCAATCAAACAAAAACACAACCATAGAGAGACAGAGTCACAGAAGGACACTGCACTATGTCGTGATTACTTGTTTACTGTTTTCCAGATTGAACCAGTCACATGCAAGACAATATAAAAGTATATTCGGTGAATGATAATAATCCTTCTGGTCTATCAATATCCACATAATCATTATGGCCAGCAGAGAGGAGAGGGCGCTGGTCAGTAGAGGATTGTGGGTTTTGCAGTTCAGAGCAGCTAAAATAGCCATGCGACTGGTGGGGCATGTGACTACAGGGACCAGCGGAGCTCGAGAGCGTCCTGGCAGGGTTGACGAAACCACACACTGACACAAATGACTGGCCTCGATGCCTTTCATCTCCATAGGGAATCAGAGGCCCTTGTCAGAAACAAGCAGGCAGTTATAGACCACAAAAGCACAAGTTACGAGTGTCAAGCCATGCTAGTGAGAGGGAAAAACACACGCTGCTGAAAGGAGAGGAAATGTTTTATTTAAACATCTTCATGGTTGTTTGATTGAGGATGAAACTTGGCTTTTATTGGGCAGGACAGAGCTGCTTTTTACTGTCACTTAGTCAAATGGACGTCCATATGTGCAAATGATATTATTCTAGATGGGTCTTTTTCTAAATTTCAATTATGGGAGTTAAATTTTACAAATGAACAGTTTGTTGAACATTTTGAGGAACTTATTTTTTAGAAACATATTTACTTATTTAACCGTTTTCATATCTGCTTAATTGCTTAAAGTGTCTAACACCATGTTAATGTAAGCAGCAACATACAATACTGATGCATTAATGTGTAAATAAAGTTTTACTGCTGCAGGTGGTTGAGGTGCAGCTAAAATGTTATTCTCAGTAGTTCAGTCTGAAACAATGCATCACATGTTGTAAACTGAGCACGTAAAGTCTGAGTTCTCAAAGTAGAAACTGTAGTTTTCAAATACATGAAACAAATGGAGCAGAAGACTAAAGTAGTTTAAAATGGAAATATTCAAGGAGAGTACAGGTAGGCTACCTCCAAAACAATGGTACTTGCACTGAGTTACATTCCACCTCTGCCAGGAAGTGACATCAGCTGGCGAAGACGTAGTTCTGCTCACACTCTGCTGGTAGTTTTAATTTTTGTTTTCTGTCTTAAGCAGATTCTGCATTTCAGTTAGTTTGATTTTTGTAGCGCCTGGACAGAACTAGACTATTTCCCCTGTTTGTGGTCTTTAAGCTAAGCTAACCTGGCTAAGCTAACCAGCTGTTTAGCCCTCTCCCTGTTTGTCTCAGTCGTCTCTTACTCTGACGATGCAGGTACATAGTCTGGGTTTTAAAATTCATATTGTAATTGTGGCATTTTAAACTTTTTCTCTGTTTACTTTGATGCACGTCACATTTACTGTCCTACCTTGTTTATTTGCATGACTGGTTTAAGCACTGAATACAACAGGGCTAACAATTGATAAAAAGGCGATTGTGTGTGTGCAGCATGGGAAAGTTATTTGACTTACAGGCAATGGTTCATAAGTGCACACACCTGCAGGTGTTTTTGCCTCTGTGTGCGAGCATGTGCTTTTGCATGTGCATGCTGCCTTGTGCTGGAGCCCCCTCACTGGGCGGCAACAGGGCTGAGGTAACATCACACGATTTTTCTTTCTTTTCTTTTTTCTTTTTTTTTTGATAATATATATAGCTGGAAGTAAAAAGCTCTCATAACTACTGTGGTTTTTAGTGTTGCCAGGTCAACCTGCCCACTCTACACTCAACAGCACTGGGATGGGATGGGTTGAGCAGGGGAAGAGGTGATAGAGAAGTGGGAATGATAGAAATGATTTGGGGAGGGGAACATGATGGCAGGCAGGTGGTTGGAGGGAGAGAGGGATGCTAAAAGAGAGTAACAGGTGGGGGGAGGTGAAGTAAGAGGAGAATAGAAAGGTTGAAAAAGAGAAGAATCAAACGAGGAGAAATTGATGCATTAAGGAGATTACAGTGATGAAGAGGATGATGATGAAGGTCGTCGTGAGATGGATAATAATTAACATTTCCAGCTCCACATTTGCTCTTGTCATCCTTTAACCCCAGCACTGTAACTGTCAGACCGTGCTGTCCTGGCGTACCCTCTATCCACTTACTTTACATGAGATAAAATGTGTGCCTTCGTGCATGTTGTTGCACATGTGCGTGTCTGTGTGCATGTGTGTGTGTGTTTGCACTGCCCCGGCCTACCAGCTGCCAGTGTGTAGCACTCAATCCAGCAAAGGCGAAGCCTAATTACAGACGCACGGCTACAGATTTAGCCGGCATGCTAACCATAACGGAGGAGGCAGCAGGGAGGGGATCACTTGGAAAAGTCACGGCTGGACCGGAGCTTCACAAGGGCGTACCACAGGGACAAGGGAGGAGGGGGGGGGTTGGGGGGTACTCTATTTCAGGATCTGCTGCTCTCATTATTTATCATAGTAGAAGTCTCGACAAGGAGAGGCACCCTACAATTGACTACATGCATCAGTGCAAATGGGCCAAAGCAGAGCAAACCCCCACCCTACCCACACACCTTCCTTCCCACCCAAATTATGTATGTTGCCATCCACACACTGTTCAAAACATCAGACAAATCAGATGCATTTTGCCTATTTACAGGCACCAGTGGTGGCATAACTACATGTAACATCCAGGATGAGCAGGGCAACACAGAGAGCAGACTCCTCTTGTGTCTTGCATATGTGAAGCGAGATGGAAAGTTTTTCAGGTTGTCAAGTTAAAACTCTGCGTGCAAGTGTGTGTGTGTGTGTGTGTAAGTTAGCACGCATAGATGTGAATGACTGTGTGTGTGTCCGTGCAAGTGCGTGTATGTGCGTGCGTGTGTGTGTGTGTGTGTGTGATGGACAGTTTGTGAGACCAGGGAGGGTTGGCAGTTAAACTCTGAGCTCACCCACGACTCTACCACTTCCACCCACAGTGTCCTCTATACAGCTGCTCTCACTGAGCCAAACTCACACTTCATCCTCATCCCTCTCTTTTTTCTTTCTGTGCTTCTCTCTATCACTCTCTCCCTCATCCATCCATCCATCTATCCATCCATCCGTCCATCCATCCCTTCTCAGTCTAATCTTTATTTCTCCTTTCCTCCATCTGTCTCTCCTCTTCTCACTTGTTACCCTCTACCCACCTCTTTCACTGTGTTCATTTTTATGCACTCTCTTACCACTGGCAAGTCATTGGCTTACTATTTCAAACTTTTGGACTTTAACACTGCCTACCCCTGTGCTTGGTCTTAGCGTAGGAAGATGTATTCCACATATAGGTGAAGCATCAGTCTGACAGGCAACTGACTTGTACATATCAGTTTCTCTTAAGATGACATGACAATCGAGAGGGTAGCACAAGCATTTTGACAAACTCAATTTAACTTCATTAAATTTCTGTATCCGTCAGCCATTTGCACTAAAAAAAATGACTCAACGGTGAAAAAGAAGAAGTCATCCACAAGAACAGAGGCGCTGACTCACAGAACAACAGCTCATCCTCAGAACCAACTCAGTGTTTGTCCTCTGTTTATCAGGGATTAGTGAACTACACAGTTGCACAGTGTTATCATTATTACTCCTTCATTGATGAAAAGATAGAGATTCAAGATTTCCCACCAGCTTTACAATAAATGCACATGAGATAGCAAAGGTCCTCCTGAAGTAGCCACAACAAAACTGACAAAATTAGTTATTTTTTTGGATATGACAGGAACAATTTTGGTGATCTTGGTGGATGCCATTTTATTTGTTGTGTTCTGCTTCAAGATGTAAGGTTGACATGACGTCTAATGCTTTTGTGCTTTTTACTCAGAGAACTGGAGAATTTTGTTCTACTGCTGTAGTTGGCACATGTAAAACAGGGATAGGGATTTATATTGCATGGTTTCTATCCAGGATTATGAAAAGCAGAATAAATGAGAGAGGACTGTATCATATATCTATACAGTGCACCTCTGTGTTGCATGCTCTGCTGCACTATATCTCACAGATGTACTCTGCAATGGTAGAAGAAAGTACATCCCAAAATAAAATTACAGAAGAGCTCTCAGCCAAATGTACTTAAAGTACTTGTTATGACCTTTATATACATGTGTGCGTGTGTATAACTGAAACTAATAACTTGCAGATAATGAAGATAAGTCTCAACCCCAAACCTCACCTTGAAAAGCAACACCCACCACTGGTTTGAGCTCTGCCATGTCAGCAGTGCAGTATGGGAAATGAGGAGTGGGTGGGTGTGTGACCCGACGACCTATCAACAACTCGCTCAGGGCCGAGCCGCACACCATCAACATCTCCCTGCACTCAGCTCCAGCTCAATCAATTGCCCTCATTTTTGCATGTACAGAAGGAAAACCAACTGTTTTACAGTTGTGTTGCAAGATGTGTGTGAACTGGGGGAGGTGGAAAGGAAACTGCATCGCAGATGGTTGTTGTGTTTCTTGAACACTCAACAGTTTACTCACCTTCTGGGCTTGTTATCAGTTTTAGATAGCTAGTTTTATGATAGAGAGGACATGAGCTTATGGCTCGTTTAAGTATATTATATTTAACCTGATGGTGTCTGAGAAGCAGATTTCTGCATTCAAATCATGCAGTTTTATTTTGTTTTACCAGATGGACTTCACATAGGAATTCAGTTTCAAAATTTAACTTAGTACCAGAAGTATGTGCATGTATCAATAGTTGGGTTTTATAGCTGTGATCATCAGGCCATAGTATATGTCTGCAGTGCACTTGAAAACTACATTTTACAGTGGTAATGTATAAGACTTCTGTTAGTATACTCTATGTGTGTGTCAGGCCAGTTTGACATATTGATCTTCATGTTTCTCTTCTATAGTGGTGTATGAGTTGCAATATATGGAATAAGTACAGTGAAAAGTGACGTTTGCCCTCAAAGTAGAGCAAAAAGAAACCTCAGCTGTGCTTCAAGGTTATTCTAAAACCCCCAAAGAGGTTAGTGATCATGATCAGAAGACCATCGCTCACCACTCGAGGCCACAAAAAGCTGAATCTTCTCCCAGCATGCAAGAGACAAGAGGCAGGGAAACACCCCCGGACAGGTCATCAGTCCATCAAAGGTCTCAAACAAGCATGTAATTGTCATCATGTTTGACGGAGACGCGTGAAGATTTCATCCCACCATCGTGGACGTTATGTGCTGACAGTCAGGTAGCTGAGCGTTCGACAGATGGTACTGGTGTTTCACTCTCGCTAATCACAACTCTCGCACTCAGCAGGGTGGCTGAGTGTTTACAGAGAGAGATGATCCTTCAACCAGAGCGAGCCTCAGTGCTGCAGTTTTGTGACTGGGCCTGACCCTTGACTAGACCGGAAGCAGGATAACGAAAAAAACAGTGATCTTGCCGAGCATATATGCAAAATTTGCAACATCTGTAAAACTCTATTTATGTTGTGTAAGACATGTTGGCATACGTTGGCGCCAGAGGTGACTGGGTGCTTTCATTTAATTCGCTTAGACAGAGAAGTGCTCAGAAATGTCACCTCTGAGTCACTGACTGATGAGAATCAGTAGGTGTGATGTCTTTCACTCCTTGTCTTAAACTACTTAAGATCAAGTATATGATAAAAAAAAAAATCTTATTTTTAGTGTCCATTTTAGTGTCCATCTGTGAAGGGAAGCAGTGTTACATAACTCTAATTGACTGATTAACATGCAATTCATTTTATATAAGCTGAGTTAAACTAAAATGCAGTTCAGGTCTATGGTGCAGTTGCAAAGGTGGAAAATGACAAAGTTCCTCTACTTCACCTCCAGTACAATTTTGACTGAGATTTTAAAGTTGTTGTTGTTGAGGTTTATGAGCTGTATTTTGTCTTTGTCGCTGAGACAATAAAAAAGCGACAATGATATTTTCCCCTGAATGTTTAACATCTTCACATTAGACACCTGCGTGATATCAGGACTTCCCCTACATAGACTCATTCATATCGGATGTCCATGCTCTGTTTACGTCTGTCACCTCAGACAGCTCCGACATACAGTCATTATCACAGTGGATTAAACGAGATGCATCTACAGTGATTAAATGAAGCTGAATCTGTGTTCTTTGAATTTTTGAATGATTCGTATAGTTATTGTTTAACATGAAATACGGAGTGATTTTCTGTCTTTAGTTCTCTGGCATCAGATTTTGACTGCACGTTTGTTCAATTTTATTGCATTGGTTTTGGCAACTGCAATGATATTTTAGATTTACCTAAAACACAATGAGCTGCATGATGGATTGGGTGGGGGATTGGGTGTGCTTGTATGAGGAGAAAGAAGAACAGGAAGAAGCTGAGGACAAAAGAAGGAGGGAGTGAAGGAAGGAAGGGGCATCATGGGAAAGAAGTGTGTGTGTGTGTGTGTGTGTGTGTGTGTGTGTGTGTGCCTGTGTGTGTGTGTGTGTGTGTGTGTGTGTGTGTGTAGCTGATGGGCTGCTGTTTGTGTCTTGGGGTTTAACGCCGGAGCTGAATGATGAACTGGAGACAAGAAAATGAGTAAATGGTGAAAGTGAGGGTGGCATGTGCAGCTCTGTCATAATAAAGACAATGTCATATTTACCCAGACAACTGAGGCTGCATTCTGCATTTACTCTTGTTACTATCAGCGCTGAGGGAGGTGTTGTGATTTGAAACGGTGAGCTTGAGGCACCCAAAGGACAGCGGCCATGTTTGACAGATAGTGTGGAGTCTGGAGACTGAGTGGCAGGTAGAGCTGCAATAATGAGGCAGAGGACAGAGGACAGAAACTAACTACATCCACTCAACTACTCTAGATTATTATACTGTAAAAGTGCCTGCACTTAAATTCAGTATTTCCATTTTATATTACTTCACCAGTTGATAATTAAAGACTTATGTTACATCATTAAGATTTAGTAGTGCATCAGTAAAAATGAGCTGTTATAGTACATACAGTGTGGATGCTGCTTGCCTATGAAACATTTAGTTTGTTAGTTGTTGTTGTTCATTCAGTTCATTGTTTATTTGAAATGTTATACAAAAAACAACTTGTTAAGGAACCTATAGAGAAGTGTAATACTGTAAATGTCACACAGTGAGTATATCTAAAAGAAAAGATAACACTCTTCTACCCACTCAGCCAGTATTGTATATATATGTGTGTGTGTGTGTGCACGAGTTTTCTTAGCTGGTTAAAGATTACCTTGAAAGCAAACAGAACAATGGGGACATAATGCAGGGCTGCATCATCTAGAAGCAGGATGTCTTTTAGTAATGGGAGATAAACAGAATTCAAACACTTTAAATAGACGTTGTGTAAAAAAAAAAAAGAAAAAAGAAAAAAAAAAAGTGCCGGCTACAATGAGAGGTTAGTTACCATCTGATACGACCTAAGGGACCACACCAGCAGCAGGCAGTTGATGTAGTTAAATGGTTAGAGTTTGGTTAGGTTTAGAAAAAGTCTATGTTTGCTTCTGTCATAATTTGACTACAGCTTACAGGAAGCCTAAAAACAACACGTGACAGTGGGTTGTGGTAAAACTTCTCACACATACGACATATGTGCTCAGTTTTTGGTTGAGGACCGTCTATGGTAAACAGGTTCAATACATTAATAATTAAAATCCATCTGTATTTTTAAATATTACACCAGGTCTGTCCATACACTTCACTTGGTACAACACATTTCCGTCATGGCTGCTCGAGTCATCGCTGCTGTATTGTGTGTTGCGAAGGCTCTAATCATCTTACCTCCTTGGGCACCAGCCTCTGGCCGACGGCACAAAAAGCCACGCGGGGACCACCGAAATCCTTCCTGGGCCTCTCACTGCCCCATTAAATGCCACAAACACACCGACTCTCACACGTACATAGTCACACACACACACATACAAACAACTTAAATTTTGGATTTTCATGCTACTGGATCTAGATTTTGGATTTTGGCATTTGGCTTTAATTTTCACAAGTCGGGTCACAGTGTGTGTTAAGTACGTTTTGTTTGTTTTTCCTTTTCTCACTTAGTTAATTGTTCATATTCTTCATTTCTTTGATGCAACATTTTCTATTGTTTGCTGCCTGTGCTAATCTAATATAAAAATAAACTGCTGCACTCCTCTATTACTTAAAAAAGACATATTACTTAAGAATACTGAATACAACAATACTAGGACAAGGTCAAATAAATGTGATTCATAATTATACTTAATATACAGTGTGTGCAGTTTTGTCGCAGGCATTTCAGACTATGAGCCGTGGCATTAACAGTACATTTAGTTGCATGAAAGGCTTATACCTCCCAGACTCATCTGTGTTTTAGCAGTGTAATAGCTGAGGTGCAACTCAGAGAAAGTCTGATAGGTATTGTATAGTATATATCCTGCAGATGCTGCAGTAGCTTTCATCAGAAAGTCCAAAAACCACCTGCAGATTCTGATGTTGTTTTTTGTTTTCTGGGCTGATGTTTCTGCCTTTTACAGAGAAGATCAGTAGAATAACCAGTGTGAGTTTTGCTATCTGTCATTTTTTTGTAGATGAATAGGAAAGGGGCCTCAGTTTCTGGGTCAGTGCTGTGTGTAGGCCATGTAAGGCCAACATGTGGTGGGTCTTTCCACTTTGTGTCTGAGTCACACACTGATAGCCAAGATGACAAGGATGTATATGATGACCTCTTTAGATTAGCATAGCACTAATGTGCCTTATCTGCAAGTATATGCATACTTTGCTGTTTTTGCATTTAAATTACCTGTATAGCTAAGGGATCCTCACGTGCATCCTTAGTGGTTGCTTTTTTTATTTATCTAGTTTAAAATTATAATTATCAACAAGAAAAACTGATTTTTTTTTCTTAAACATGATAAAATTCTTAAATCACTATAATGGCTGATAGCAGCGCTACAGTAGCTCAGAGCTGGATGAAAAAGGAAGAGAATGCTTTATATCTTTTTATTGCCTATTACTTTGCATTTCAGTTCAGATTAAGATTTGCAACATATTTGGAGGGAAACTTGGCTCATGATGCTCTCCATTCTGTAACAAATCACCTCAGACATTTATAGTATGTCTGCTAAAAATACCTGCTCTTGATTGTCAGTCAGAGATGGAAACACCTGCTCTGCTGCTACTGTAGATTACTGTATTTTCATGAGAGTTAGAAACTGTTTCCTGAAATATGTTCAAGAAAGTCAGTAAAGTGGATATTTCTGTCAATATTTCATTGATGTGTTCAGTATCAGTCTATATGGACATGAACAGTCCATGTTCATACTAATAATCTCTTGGAGTGTAATTGTTAAGAAGCATAATTTTTTGGAAATAAGGTTGTGTTGTGGCTGTGGGATATATCACTGGTTGCTATGGTGTGAATGTAACCAAGATCCAATCAGGGTTATCGCCATGGTGACGAGTAAGCCATTGAAACTTCACAGTGGGCAACTGATAGCCTATGTGTGTGTGTCTGTGTATGCAGGTGAATTCAAGTGTGTGTGTGTGTGTGTGTGTGTGTGTGTGGCAGCCATGTATTCTCTCTCTCTCTCTCACACACACAGACACACACACACACACACACTCTCTCACCCATTTCCTTTTACTCTTTCCATGTCCTCATCCCTCCACCCCGCTGCCCACCCCTCCCCTTCCGATGCCTTTCCTGCCTGCCTGAGAGCAGAGGCACGGCCTGGTGGCGTTGACCTCACCCTTGGACCCCCGGGAGACACTGACCATTACTGTGCTTCCGGCTGTCTCACAGTCCAGCCAGTTATCCCTGCTCGGACTAAAATAGCATCAGCCACTCACCCTCACATCCTCTGCCTATTAGCAGTCACATATGCCCTCACCACTGTCCCTGTCATTGTTGGTTGCAGAGTGTTAATGGTACAGAACAGGCTGTACACAAAACATACGGTAAAAAACCAAACAGGAACAGGAAAGACAGAGGTGTGATGGAGCTGAATATTCTCAGGGTAAGCACAACGATTCTCTCATATACTGCTGATTATCTGAATTTAGCTTTATTCTCATTTTGTATCTCATTTTTATTTCCATGAACCAGTTCACATAATTGTTTTGTTGAAATAAGACACTGAAGAGCCAGTGGTGGAAGAATGTAAAAGTATTCCCTCAAGTTCTACATTCAAAATCATATTTAAAAGCATATGTGTAAGTATTTTAAGTACAAGTACAACTAAGACCACCCCTGTCATTATATATAAATATATAATAATATTAGATTATATTGGAATTATATTTACAAGTGAGCAGTAGCTGGTCGATGTGCAGCTGCTTTTGATTTCACGTACAATACGAAGTTAATCTGTATTTATCTTTTTGGACTTTTCTTTAATCTTCACTCTTTTGTAAAATGAACTGAAATCATCTGAGAAGTTAATAAAGAGGACTAACTGGAAGCTGTTCATTTTTTGGCTGATGCATGACAAAGACAGTCAGAAATAGCTGTCAGATAAACGTCAGGGAGTGAAGTCGTTATATGTCCCTCGTGAAGAAGTATAAAGTAGAACATTTCATAAAAAAAATACTCAAGTTTTGTAAAAGTACCTCAGAAGTGAACTTATGAACATTACTTGGGGAAATTTTACTGTGTTTAAAAACCTCTTACATCTTCAGCACTGACGTGGTGGAATGAGGTCACCTCTGAGCCTGAGCAGAGCCAGTCTATCACTTCTGCATTGCGTCTGACGTATAGGCCTATCTGGAGAGGATGATGTTATGAAGTGACACAGGGGAAGGAAAGGGAGGAGCCGGCACCAGAAGCCAATGTCTATTTGTCTCCCATGATATGGCTATACTGTAAAACAACAAAAAACAACAACAAACTGTACAAGGATCAACTTCTATAACAGACCAGGAAGTTGTAATTCAGCCGTTGTGGGGCATCGAAGCAGCAGGAAGCTGTTCAAGTCCAAGAGAAACAAAATGGCTCTGGAGAGATAAAGATCGTAGGCGTCGAGCAGCGGATGCACTGCCATCATTGGTAGGGCGTCTTGAGTGGTTATATGGGGCCAGAGGTACGTGAGCATGTGCGTGATTTTCAACCACGGATTCAAATGGTGTATCCAGATGTATATTCTTAGTAACAAAGTGACAGTGTCACATCTGGTTTAGTGAGATCAGTGTCTTTGAAGAGCAGGTTGTTGTGTGGAAGATTACGGAGCTGCAGGTGGTAAAGATAACAGAGGTGTCCAGAGATTCATAACTAAACTAACTCCAGTAAAAGTACAAATATACCAATATATGTAATAAATTAAAGTTCTACATTCAAAGCGTACAGCGCAGTATCATCAGCAAAATGTTATTCAATAAAAATAGTTGTACTTGCGTTATGTGGTTGTTAATACTTATATATCAATAATTATATGAGCAGTCTAGTTATGAGGTCATTATTGGGACTCATTTAATTTGTTATAGTTTAGAGCTGTCAAAGTTGACACGACAGTGACACATTAAATTCAAATTCCTTCTAATGCCACCTTTTTTTTTTGGTGTGATTTTTTTGATGTGCAATTAATGCATGTTCTGTTATATTGCCCTTTTTTTAGTGCCACACTTTATGTAATTAGTTGAGATTAACATTGGACTCTTAAGCAATTAATCAGGATACATAAAATATATTATCTAATTTAAGTGATTGACATTTTATGTACAATTAGTTGCTTAATCTAAGTGGTTGTGGTGAGAAAGTTGGGAAAAAAATCCTTTTTTAGACTTCTGTCATGTTTTATGCATTTGAGCCTTAAAATGTTATTTAGGTGACTGATTGATGTATCTGCAAAACAACTCATTGAAATCTAAAACACAACAGCCAAATATAGGTACTCATTTCTCTACAGTCACAAGAGGAGAAAATCGGACAGTTTTCTAAGCCTAGTGGACTAACATTGTAAAGTTACACAACATGAAAACACAAGTATCAAGAGAATAGAGGCCAAACTTAAGATGTAAAAAAAAGGGGAAAATAACACACACTTACACACACACACACACACACACATCACATGCTGAGTGGTGCTGTGATATTTTGCTCCACGCATGCAGGAAACATTTTTTGAGTGACATTCGAACAGGGACTTCAAAGATGAAAATGGAAGAGCAGTTATTTTGAATCATTAACTCATGGGACTGAAAATTGATATGTTTCTCACCACATGCTGTTTTATAGCTTTTATGTTTTAGCAAAACAACAATTTAGTTTAGAGAAAACAAAATATGAACCTGCTAAAGAGAAAAGGCCACCTACAGAAACTATATTAAGGGAAGTGATTTCATCAAATGTCCCCACAGTTATGTAAGCAGTGCCCCTTTGTTTTATAGGTTACAAGAAGAAGATGGTTTTCACTCAGGATACAGTGATTTATTAAGTAAACATAATTTCAATCTGATAGCAGATGGTGTATGATTGCTACAGTAATTTAACTTTGTTTTGATACAGAAACTCAGAGTTTCCTCCTGAATAACCAGCCAAGGAACTGACAGACTAACTGCATTAATAAACTGACTGGATCTCTCATAGTAGAAATATAACAAACACCCACTGAGGCATACAGGACGAATTGCAGTTAGCAAGCCCCTTAAATTCACTGCGAGCCCTGCACTGTAAAAAATGAATTGAACCAAAACTGTTTATGCATTCACTCCATATACTCTGTGGCACATTACATTCTGCATTGCAAATATGGGGGTTGGGGGGGTGCAGGTAATGAAGCTTATGCAGTGTGAAAAGGCCAATTACTCTGGTGTGTGGTGGCTGGGACTAGAGTGTGCTTGGGCTCCCTCCAGGCTAGAGACAGAACCTAGTAAACACCTCATCAGCTGATGAGACACACACACATATACACACACATACACACATACAGTGCTGAGGATCTTCATAGTATGACTGTTGTGAGACATGTACCGGTGAATAGTGTATGTGTGTGTGTAGGCATCCATAAAGACACGTGAGCGCATGTAAACATAAACGCACGTGCAGCCAGGAAATATTAAACACATCCATGCAGAGATCAGCACTGAAACTGTTATATACAAATGACCAAAAAAAATAAAGTATCTACGTATTCACAGTAGTAACCTTGCCAGTGGAGGGGTTAGGACAGGACGGAAGACGAGACAGAAAAATACATGAGCTCAAGATCTTCTTCTCTGTGACTTGTAAAGACTTTAAATGTTTGCAGTTCATTTGTCATGTTGCTTTGCCGTCCTTATCAGGGACATGTTGTGTCTTGTTCTATGTACGCGCTCATTGAGCTGAGGTGAGTTGTTGGGCTGCGGAAAGCTCAAAATGGTGGGGATGAGAGCGAATTGAGGAGAGAGAGGAATATGGGGCAGACGGGTGAGGAGAAAACAGGAGAGATGTGCAGCAGGAGGCCACTTGTGTCACCAGTCGCAGAGGGTCATGGTGGGGGAGGTGAAAATTAAAGCGCGCGGGCAGCGTCTTGCACCTCAGCCCAGACTGAACCCCCTCCTTTGCCCTCAGTGGTGCTGCTGGCCTCTGTGTGTGTGTTTGTGTGTGTGGGGGGGGAGTGTGGAGGATGGGTTTGTGGGGCAGTGACAGGTGAGGGATATCTCAGGGGCGCGGACATGCACAGGTGAGTCACAGGTGTAGCCTCTGTCACACACACGCTGCATATTTGAGGAGTATCATCATGGGGTGGAGGGGTATTTGAGCATGGGGCGCGCCATGTGCCTCCCTTCTCCTCAGACAAATTATTCTGATGTCTCATTGTGTAGAGCAGGGAGTGTAGACTGGAATTAAGCACAGACAAGAGACCTGTTGGTTGTGTTGTTGGGAGACGAGCATGCAGAAGAAATAAGCTGTAATCATGTTCTGAATGAAGACGAAGAAAAGAAGACCGGTCTCTTTGTCAACACACACACACACTTACAGGCATGTGAAAAATGAGTTGTCTTTAATCCCAACTCACTTTGTTGTGAGGAAGATGAAGGAAAGGTGGCAGGTGACACTAATTTTACATTACATGCTACATAGTATAGGATATGCATCACACTGGATGTAATGTATGGAGGTTAGTGGATGCATGTAAACAAAATTGAGTATAGCATGTGGCAGAGTGGTGCTTTGAGCTAAGTGCTAGGGGCAGCATGCTAACATACATGCATAACCATGTTATTTTAATTTGCCAGTTACGTTATATCATCTTAGTTTAGTGTGTTAGCATGCAAACTTTTTTTGTTTAATTATCATTATTATGAATTAGCACTAAAAATACAGGCAAAGATGAGGTTGGTGGGAATGTCACTGTCATAAATAAAGTATTGTACAAATTGAAAAATTTGTCCTGATGATTGCGTCGGATGAAAAGTCACGGAATCACCAAATTAATCACCGTTCGTTGTGGTGGTTAATGCATTAACATGTGTAGTTTATGTAGTTTCCTATATCTTGTGTTTTGATGTACAGCTGATGATGAAAAATCATAGATACTATCACATTGTGAGGTGTGATATTCTGTGAAATATTGACATGAAAATGCCTAAAACTAAACAAAAAGTGCAAAATACTTACAATTTACATTTTGGAAAATGTATATCATTTATTTTTAAATTTGAATAAGAAAGTTTTATCAGAGAAATGCACTGAAAAGATTTATGCAGTGTCTCATTTGAGATGCCGTACCTCTCCCTGTCTCTCTCCCTGGAAAATATGTCTTAGTGGTAATGTTTGCATGATTTCTAGCTCCAGTGCTTAAACAAATTGAGTCGTCAAATTGCTTCATCAAGCTTTTACTCAGCATGTGTTCATGTTAATGGACTTGGTAAGAGCAAATGTGAAAAATAAGCTTGTAGTTGAATAATGCAAATAATGTAGGAAACAAATAATAATTTCACTCTGGTCATGTTTGTGTTTGTTTCTGTGTGTGTGTGTGTGTGTGTGTGCATGTGTGTGAGAGAGAGTGAGAAAGCAAGAGAGAGAGAGCTTCCTTCACATCCTATCTTGACCTATGTGACTCAGCATGGCTTTTGTGGTCATATAATCGGGATGCCCCAGCACAAAAACCATAATCATCTCCCTTTCCATCTCTCAACATTAAAGGCCACTCATTTTTTCTACCATGTAATAATAGGGAACTTCCAATTCATGCCTTACAACGGCTTGTAACTTTGTACAAATCACATGCCCATCAAAAAGCTGGCACTTCCCTGCTGGTGTTTATTTCTCTCGCTGTGGAAGTTACAAAAGCTCCAAAAGATTTTTTTTTATATATATATATTTGGTTTGTTAAGGCACAGTGTTTGCGTGGAAATGAAAAGGTGAAAGTGAGAGGGATCAAGAGGAGGAACAGGATAAAAAAAACAAAAAACAGAGACATTGAAGGTCAGTGTTGTAGACAGAAGGACTGACAGGAGACAAACCTCTGAGAAACACTCCAAATAAAGCAGCGAGAGGGGAGGGAGGGAGGAGGGAGTAATCTCTGCCTCACCAGAGAAGAGGAGGGTGGGGAGAGTTTGGACCTCAACACACACACACAGACGTGTTTCCATGCAAACAACTTGGCCATGCCGGGCGGTTAGGTGGGAGGATGTAAGGGAGAGGGCTACACCCTTGTGCGAAGCTTTGTTGTGTGACACACAGACAGCCCACCCTAGCATTCCCACCCCTATATTTGGCCTTGAATACAATTGCAGGTTAGAGAGTGACAAATCGGACTGGGGCAGGCAGGCAGGCAGGCGGGCGGGCGGGCGGGCAGACTCAGCTGAGGACAAGGGCAAAATTACATGAGTGGAAGGGGAAGCTGCTGTAGTGGAGTGGAGATAAAAGATGCTGTGCAACACATCAAACTGATGTATGAGTCAATGATCATGTTTATAAATGTAAAGGTCTGAATGTAAGTGTTGCTGCTGGTCATTCACATGTAGACATATGAATGAGAAAGTTTTTCATTGTCTTTGTTCATTCAGGGATTTACTGATTTTTCCGTCCATTCAATTAATCGGATATCAGGCCAATGCATGCTGGGAAACAGTAGAGAGTGCTTCAATTCTCAGATGTGTGTGTGTGTGTGTGTGTGTGTGTGTGTGTGTGTACATATAAGTCAGGAGATGAGGATTTACGAGTGTGACGTTTATGTAAATACATGTTGAATGGTGAATTTAATTTGAGACTTGTGGGTTTATGTTTGACTTTTCACACCATTCAGCTTTGTGGTTCCAAGTCAAATCATTTTCCTGAGAGTTTTGACGTTAATTTCTCTCATTTTGTCTTTCTTAGTTTCTTCCTGGCTACTTGATACCCAGATGTTCAGTTTAGAAATTTCACATAAAATTTTAGTGTTAAAATTTAACCAACCAAATGTGAGCCACTTGATTTTTTTGCTTTGTTTTTTTTTTATACTTTAATTTTTAGATCTATAAATCTGACAAATTATAAATAAACCGAATAATTAACTTTTAAAAGTTATATATACATTTCATACGCCATCACTTTTAACAGTTTGGATATTTAGCTGCTTGTGAGATCCCATCTTTGCTTCCCTCTCATTTCCATTTTTCTTGAGATCATATTTCAGGTCTGAATATAGAACTGCTCTATATGTTATTGTGATGACATTTTTGCACCATAGCCAGACCAGAAACAGAGATAATAAAATAGTTTAGCTGTAATTCCATAGTATGCAAACACACGGCAGCAATGATTAAAACCCTGGACACAAAAGTGGAACTGACAAACTGGAAACCCAGAGGAACCAAAGATTTCATGTTGGTGTTTGTCTCTGTATTGTTTTTTGGGTTTTTTTTCCTCCCTTGTGCTACACATTTAATGCATATGTGTACATGCAAGTATACAGTAAGTGTGTGCTTGTGCTGCATGTGTAATTATGTGCCTGTGTGTGTGTGTTAGGGTAATTATACAGTAGTGGACTGGTGGTGGGACAGTAAATCAACTGTAGAATGACTTGGATTGGTCCACTTTGCCGGCAGCACTCCTCACCCTAACCGGTCATCAGGGAGGGATACACTCTTAGAATAAATACTGTGTGTGTGTGTGTGTTGGCATGCATGTGTCTGTATACGCTTGCACTGTATGCACCCATTGAATATTATGTACATTTCCATCCACATGTGCGCACACGTTGGATGTATGTGTTGTGTTAGGTGGTGTGTCAGTGTGTGCGCGTCATGCTGTGTGTGTGTATGGTATATATGTGCACATGCAGCATGGGCGTGTCTGCACATGAGTGTATTTGTATGTGCACGGATGTTGGTGGTGTGTCAGCAGAGTTCCTCACCCAAACAGGTCATGAAAAAAGGACTCTTGACTGCTGCCTTTTCACCACAGCGGCCACTCGGCCTGCAGCCACACGGTTAGCTGCTATTAAAAACACTCTCCACAAACCCAAAGTGAAAGAAATATTTCAGTGCGTCACTCACAAAATAAAAGCATTTCTCAAATTTTATGAGACGGCCCTCCCTACAGAAGTGTAATCAGTTACTGTATATCTTTTTTTTTATGTAGTCTTGGTTTTCTCTGAGCAGGTTTTCACAGACATCTGTGTCCAATGATGGAAGAAGTATTTAGGTCCCTCACTTAAATAAAAGTTTCCAATATACCACAATATATATCACGACTGAAGCATCCTGTATTTATCATTGAAGTAGAATAACAGATCATAACAATGGACTCCAAGTTAAAGTACTTAGTATTCAGAAAAGTTACACCCATGAGTGGTATCTCATATTCTTTATTAAATATTTTTATTATTGATTAATAATTAATGACTTTTAGTGTGTTTCTGTTCTATATAGTTGAGGTGGAACTAATTACAATAATTAAGAGTGCATTTTATTATGTTTATGATGATATGTGGTGGGTAGTGGTGTAAAAACTAACTTATTTCTATAGCATATAAAAGACAGTACTGGTGGTACAAATAAAAAAAAAAAATACTTGAAATAGTGCTTTCAGTATTTTCTGTGAACATTGATGAAGTATGTGGCTTCATTTAAACCTGATGACTGTGTGTGTGTGTGTGTGTGTGTGTGTGTGTTTGTGATGATGATCAAACTGCCACTTCTGCCAACATACAGAACGTGACTGACTATTAAAACTCAGAAAACTGAAACAGGCATGTTCCAGCATGAGTCACACGCACACATGCGCGTGCGCACACACACACACAAACATACCCACCATCCAAACTATTAGAACCAGTCATTATTGGCAATAAAATAAGCACCAATCAGCTTCCCTGTAAGCTGTGTCAGTTCATGTGTAGCTTACTTCTTCCTTTACAAGACATAAATGTCCATTACAAATGCATCAACATCACTGTCTCATGTTGTGTGTGTGTGTGTGTTGTTGTAGTAGTGTTTGTTCATAATGAAAAGAAACCCACACCCTCTCCCTGTTGCCCACACGACACATAAAGCACCATGCCTTACTGTACTGGGGTGATTCACTGAAGCCACTGAAGCCACTAAACACAAAAAACTTTGTAGTCTTGATCACATCTTGTAGCTGCAGAATCCCCTCCCCTCACCATGACGACCACAGACACACACACACACACAAAAACCACACTGCCACACACAAACAAAAAAGTGCTCCCACATCTGCTGCCTCTCCAGAATTGTCATCAGGGGTCTGGATTTGAAGGTGACGCCCCACAGGTGTTTCCCGACTTACTGTACTTAAGTCTTTGTCCCGACTCAAATAATAGCAGCTACATCTACTCTGTGGAAACTATGTGTTGAAATATAATAAATAATTGTTATGAATGTTACACCATTATTCTTTTCCTGTGTAATTTCTTCCCATGATGGCATGGTCCTTATGTGTTTTACTTTGATATCACTCACCTTGATAGTGATAGTTTCCCACCTCGTCCGCTATACCTTTACAGCAAGAACAACAATAATAAGTTATCATCTAATTTTGATCAGTAATGGCTGCAGATATGCTCGGTGGCTGGGTACTTACACAGCTAATGCCATGTTCATGTGATGAGGGAGGGAAGAAAGTGAAGGGAAAGATTCAGATATTTGCAGGTTTGATTGCTGACGTCAATTCAAGATGGCGGCTATCAGTCTTATTGTATTATATACTGCCAAATTGGATTTAAGGAAATAAACTCTCCTCAGTTGAGGCTCCACATCGTTTTAAACACTGGTTGATGAAGGTGTCACCCCGGCATTACTGACTGTGAAGACCAAACTGAAGTGACACAGAGTTTCCTATTTATCCTCGGCTATTATTTTATTTGTGGAGATGGAGAACAACATATTAGCATTTTGAAAAGTGATCCTACAGTGATTCATCACTACCATGCATTGAATCTTAGGACAGGTTGGGCTGCAAATGATCCACCCATAGGAGCAACGGTTTCAAGTATGTGCAGGCCATTTTTGAAAGAGTTGGGTATTAAGAAATGGGAAGCTGGGGCCAAACAATGAATGGGAGCTCTCGAGCCAAATCCCAGCTAAACACTGGATAATGGTCTTTTTTTTCTGTATATTTCTCATCAGTGCTGAATTATTATGGTCAAATATGAAACATCTCACATGAATTTCTTTTATGCATTCACAAAAGATTATGCACTTTAAAAAAAAAAGTTTTAAAATATTTTTATTGCATTTTTGCAATCCTTTGCATTGATACTTTATTATTGCCAAATACCAATATGAAGCAAAAGCATAGTTATGAAAGGTTAACAACTATAAATGATGCAATAACAGTTCAGTTGGTTACATTTGAATAATTTCTTCAATCATTTCACAAAATCTGTGCATAAAAACCACGTTTTAAACTCAGCTCCAAACCCCTTGATACATTATAAGTGAATTGCCTTTGTGGAGACATATGAACTTGTATGTCTTACATTGACGCATGTTTTAAAAATAACCCAGTCTTCGGTAACTAAAGACATTTGCAAGTGAATACCATAGCAACTCTGGGCTTTAAGAGCTTACCTGAGTGTGCTCAGTGTGCAAGTGAACCCTCTGATGACAATGCTTGATCTGTAACTTCTATTTTCTACAGAAAAAAAGCATCTCAGCACACAATAAAATGTCAAAAACAGTTGACACTCGCTCGAACAAAGAGTGTGACAGAACAAATAAAACAGACTGCATTAAAGGATCATGTTATATCTGAGGGTTTGACAGGCTGAGTGAAAAACAACCAACAGCATCTGTTTAGTTTTGAATTTACCAAGTAAATGAAAAATAAAGGGATTAGATTTACATTTCATTTTCATACATACATTCATAATTTCCTAGTTTTGGCCCATTTATTGTATTGATTAATGTAGTTATAATGATAGAAAACAAGAGAAGAGGCGATCAAATTAACAGAAATACAATTGTTTTGGCCATTTATTTACTCATTTCTCTAATTGTATTAAAGTTTTGACTTGATTTATAGCTAAAAACTTGTATGGCTTTGTTAGAAAAGTCTGCAAAATTAATATACTTTAATATCGTGACAAATTAATGATTGTAGGCATGACACATACACCACAAACACACACACACATACAGAGGAAAGTGAGGAGTTTTAATTAAAAAAAAAAAAAAAAGGTCCAGAGGAGCCCACAGTCTCTCAGCCTTGTGTGGGATGTAGTGTGGCTGGGCATGGACATAACCAGACACACTCTTTTCATTCCCCCCCCTCCCAGACAAGACACAAACAAGCATATATGTGCACACACACACGCAGATGTTATGTTGGATAATTTTAACACCCTACTTTGACCTGAAGGTACCTCATGCCATCACTGTGCGCACTGTGCAGTTCAGACAAGGTCAGTAAGTGGGCTGAGATTTCTGTTTTAACGCCCCTAGTTGGAGTCCTCCTGCTTAGCACACACACATATACACACTTAGACACACGAGTGTCTTCTCACACACACACACACACACACACACGAAGAAAGGAGTTATGTGAAACCATGTAGCCACATCATGCAAAGAAGTATGCATGGGAGAGCAAGTTATTGTAAGGCAGAAAAAAAAAAGTTGTGGTTAAAAAGCCACTTTTTGTTCACACACAGAGAAACATATGCGACCTCATTCATATCACGAAAGACATGAGACCAGAAAGATGAAGATAGCAAGTCAAATGACACAGACTCCTGTCCCAGAGGACCATCTTGAATTGGATGATTGTTAAACGGGGCTGTAAATGCAGCTCCTGCATTTTTAAACTTTCCTTTTGTTTCCAAACAGCTGAATTGATTCCAGCACTTACTCACGTCCAGACAGCATAATGCTACTACATAGCTCGTAAACCAGAAAGACTAGACCAGATTCAACTGCCAGTGCATCAACACGGGGGAGCTGGCATAATGAAAAAATCCCTGAGGACTGACGTAAACCAACAGGAAACAAGTCATGGACATCTGTCATGAACATTTAGACGAAAAGTTAGTTTAATAGATTTGAACAAACAAATGACATCATATTGGGCAGTGTCTGTTTTTTTGAGAAGTGGTTTCATGAGAACATTGGATGTGAAATATTTGAACTTTGAAACTTCAGTCTCCTTGACAGTGAGTGTATAGGAGGGTTGGGGTCCCACTTCCAGTCAGATAAGGTTTTATGTTTTATTACTTGACTTAATGCTTCACAGTGATGTTTGTACACAGTATCTGTCTGAGTCAGTATAGGAAAAGATGGTTTTGTGACACTAGAGAAACTTTGGAAGCCGATTTTCAAATTATTGTTATTTTTTTCTGAATAAACAAGAAAAAAGAAGAAAAAAAGTAAGAAAAAAGTCATTCTTCAGATTGTTTTAAATAATTTTATATTTCTTTAAAACATAATGATACATACTGTAATGTAATATAAACTGACCTGCAATTTATATACTGCAATGGTAATATGATAGATTTTTTGTATTTTACTAAGTACTTTATTATTTGTTTATTTATGAATGGCTTTGGACTTTTAAACACATTTATTTTGACCTTTAATAGCAAATTGTGTTTTTGTTTTTTGTTTTTTTTAATATTCTAACTTTACTTTTAACACATCAGCTCAGGACACAATGTGTGAGATGACCTTGTTAAGGAGAAGGAATAGATAATAAGTTAAATAAAGATTAAGGGAAAAGGTGAAAAGTGGTTGTTTCTTTGTTTCAGTCTTTGGTTGCAGCTTCGCAGCAATCTTCTCCATTACATAAAGAAACTTAATCTTTTCTTTCTGCTTTACAGTGTTTGGAAGCTGCAGCTTTAACCCGACACCATGTTCATGTTTTTGCCATTAAAAGTAAAAGCCTTTCTCGATAACTATATTGTCATTAAGTATGTTCTCAGAAGGGATACCAGGAGTAAAAAAAGTGCTGGGTTCAAAGTTAAAACATGACATTAAAACCCATAAGTTTGATCTATTTTTAAATGTTTTGCCAAAGAGTTTGAGGCACTCCCAAATTGTTAAAGTCCCCTAACCAAGCCACAATCCCTCCAGTGTAAGTCAGATGAATCATTACACATGTATTTTGACCTCGGACAAGAAGTGCAAATAACTTTTAGCGAGGGAATATTTCAATTCCTCTTCATGCCCTCATCCAACTATCCACCTATTGTTGAAGGTCACAAGTCTCTCCCTTCCTCCATCCCTCCCTCCCTCCCTCCTGTCCTCGCACCAGCCACCCATCCCGCTACCCTCCTGCACCTGATATCATTATCACCCCCCAAACCCCAACTCCTCCACCCTCCACCCTACCTGTCACCCTCCCTCCTACCCCTGCTGCTTGTCACCTCTCCCTCTGGTACCTGACACGTCTCACCTTTCCTGCTCCCCTCTCCATCCCTCATCCTTATCCTTCCACCCCTTTTCTCTCTGCATATCCATCCCCTCATTCTCTCACTTTTGCCTCCTCTACCTATCACTGTCCCTATGTGGCTCTCACTGAACCCCTCCCTCTCCGTCCCTCTCTACTTTCTGACACTCACTATGTGTCGCTGGTGAACTTCCTTCTGTGTTCCATCTGCCCCTTTCCCACCTCTCCCACTCCCTTCCAGCAGACCCACCTACTCAACGGGTGCTCACCATACATGCGGGCGGGCACACACACGGCCCGGAGCTGTCAACTCACTCCTCGGACGGTCCACGCTCTACCGCAGTTCAACAGCAGGGGGAGTGTCGGTCTGCCAGGGACAGGAGGGAGTGGAGTGGAGGGGGGCAGAGAGGCCCTTCAGCCTCTAATCCTGAAGTGGGAGACTGAAGAACAAAGTAACACCAAGCAATACTTGTGTTTGATCTATTTTTTTTTCTTATTTGAGAATTTAGAAAAGGAGAATCTTGCAGCTGGAATAATAATAATCCCACTTTTCATGTTTGATCCTCTCTGCACCTTTGCTTTCAAGCTCCCGGTTCTTTGTGCACAAACTTGACAGTGACAAAAAAAACAAAACGAAACAATTAACAGTCATTAAGATGAAAATGAAATGCATGCAACTAACTGAACATCTGGTCACTTGTCAACGTTATAATTTTTCTGATTCCTCAGATGTGAGAGCTACGAGGCTTTCTTGGACCTACATTAAAGTAAATCACACATTTTTGGGTTTAGAACTGTTTCTTGGACAAAAGGACACCAGAAGACACCTTGTACTTTTTTCTGACCAAATATCAAGACAATAACTGGTAGATTAATCAATAATCAGAAAATAATTCTTAGTAGCTGCTAGAAGTTAGTTATATGGGGTTTACCAATCAAAAGACAAAGTTAGTGAAAGCCATACTAAACCTACAGAGGCACTAATATTTCTTATCATGTTGTTCTGTTAATGTGTCCCCTGTTACCAAAACAATCAACTCTGTCATCAACTGGGATATTGTGATTTTAAATGCTTCACACAGACACAGAACGACGAGGCTTTGTGCTTTCAAATGACATACAGTTTGTCAAGGATGAGTGAGGATCTGTTTATGTTGCTGCTTTATCACTTGTGCCACAGAGTTCAGCAAAACCACAAAAACATTTATTTCAGAGAGGCACATACTTACCCTCCGTAGGTTGTAGTGGGTCTATTAGTGAGAGCACATTATAATAGCACTGCTCAGTACGCAACAGCGCTATGATCTGTCTACTGCCCCCACCTGCTGGTTAGAAAGATCTCATGTTTTTGTTACTCAACAAATTGAACCGTGGCCAATCTCAGTGTGTTTATTTGTCTGAGTGTTAATGTGTGTGTGTGTGTGTGTGTGTGTGTGTGTGTGTGTGTGTATGTGTGTCTGTGTGTGCGTTTTACACAAAGATATGTTCAGTCATTTCCACCCACTTAGTTTCTCTCTATCTGGTTCACAGTGATCTCTCTCCCACACCTATCTCCTGCACCCGTTCGACCTAACAATAAAAGAGCAGAGCAGCAGCAGTCTGCTACATCAGGGCCACTGGCCTAATGAACTTCACATACTGACAAGCACAAATAATCAGGCGCCCTGTTCGAAAACCTGCACGTACAGTAATAACAGTTTGCTGGCCAGTGTTGTTTATACCACACTACTGCTCTCACAAGCCGCACGAGGGGAGAGTCTGTGACCTTAAGAGCTGTGGGGCCTGTACTGTCTAATTCCATGTTTATGGTTTTGCCTTTTATAACGCACACAGACGGAGCTGCCCAGGCCGCAAGCACACGGAAATATCATCATGCGCCCTCTCCACTGCTAATTGGTGCCTTGGTACCATCCCTCTGGTAAGGATTCAGCTTTGTGCAGGGTGACCTGAGGAGAAACGTCAGTTTCAGCCTTTGCTTTGCTTCCTATGGCTCCACAGAGTTTATTGTAAGAAGGACAAACCAGCATTAAAATAGATATTAACAGTGAAATTCCCTTGAACAAGAAGAAAAAGTGACAAATTAACCTTGATGTATGTTTATACGTAAATCTATGCATTCATAAACTGTTGGCACTTCCTACAGTGAGGTAAAGTGACTGAGGGCATTGTACTTAAAGATTTATGGCTTTGCTCATTCAGAGTTCATACATTTCAGACTTCTGACAATCACATTTCCATAGAAAAGATCTATGTCTGTGATCGCCTTTAATATTATCAATACACAATACTAAGTGTGTGTGTGTGTGTGTGGGGGGGGGGGGGGGGGGGGGGGTGATGTCAATAAGCATTGTGAACAACTTTTCAAAGATTGCATGGCACACAGCTGACATTTTTAGAACATTGAAATTATGCAGGAGTTCAACATTATAGTTTCCTTGGCAACAGTGCAAATGACTGAATCTTACTAACTTTTACAACTTAGCTGCAAGCCTTAAATCTACAGTTTTATAGACTTGTTGATTTAAAAAAAGATGCAAGATTTCTAAGACAGAGAGAGAATTGTGAAATCAGTGGCTGTAGCTACATTTTCTGTCCTTGTCCTCAGCTCACAGTTCAGGTCCCAAATGGAGACAATGGCACATCAATGCTCTGACCAGAGGACTTTGGTTTTTACTTTTTCAAGGCACACATGTTCAAAGAGCAAACAGCTATAGGTGAGTACAGGAGAGAGGAGAGGAGATTATATAAAGGGAGCTTCTGCACAGCGGTGTTGCACAGCAGTAGCTATGGGAGGGAAATGGAGGGCTGCATGGCTTGTGGTGCCGTGGGTGATGTGAAGACGACAACAAAGTAATTATGGGACAACTAAGGATAGACATAGAGCTGAGTGAGGGAGTGAGAAGGGAAGTGAGACTGAATGAAAAGACACCAAATCACAGGTGGGGATGGGGGTGGGGGTGGGGGGTGTAGTGACCTGCTGGAGTCCTCATTATAGCGAGGTGGTTAATTAGCCTCTGGCTGTGATGGCAAATATATTCTGCACCCATCTGGTGCAGGGGAGGAGGGGTCCCTCCACTCAACTGTCTGCCTGCCTGTCCATACACTTTCTGACTTATAAACCCACCTTAAAATCCATAGTTTAGATCATCTGTGAATGTGTTTCATGTGCCAAAAAAGACTATCAACAGCTCTGCTCTCTCTCTCATGTTCATACTCAGCCCTGTCTATCACTCAGTCTGTTGGAGCACTATCTTCCAGCTGTCTGCCATATTGACTAAGGACCCTGATAAATCCTTGTGGTATGCATATTCATAATATGTAGAAATTTACACATCTACATCCACACACATAAACACATACACACACACATACACACACATACACACACTCTGGAGCCAATTTCTATAACTGCACTTTTCTGATATTCCACCAGGGGGCATAATTACATTGAAAAGGTTTTTATTTTTATTTTTGTCAGCTCTTGGTTTTCAAGGTGGGCTTAATATTTTGTTATTTTAACACACATCCTGACCTGGAGTCACCTGTACTACAGCTTAATAATATGTGTGTATTAAGTACTGCATTTTTGCTTACAAACTTGAAAAAAGTGAACATTAAAATATTTTACATATTCAAAGACCTTCCCCTGAACCAGCCAGTGTATGGTTAGTTCACATAATGGATGGTCAACTCATTCTTAAATCTTTTTATTTATTTATTTACTCATTTATTTGTTGAAAATGCAGAAAATCTCTTAAGTATGAGATATGTTTAGCTATAAAAGAAAAGAGCAGCAAAGTTTACAAAAATGCACATAAAACTTGAACCGTCAAAATGATTTGTATTTGTAGTGATAATCACAACTCAGTTTACTCACATTAAAATAGTTAAATAAGTACCACAGTTAATTCAATTGTAGATTATATTTATATCCTTATAATTTATAGATAAGTAGGCTAAATGGATCAGTTTGTCAGTGTTATGGATGACTGTTTTGGCAGTTGTCTGTGTTGGAAGTAGTAGTAGAAGAGCTCCCTCTGCAGAATGATATGTATTTTTATTTTTGAAAAAGCCTATATTGAAATATTCTGAATTAATGTGTCCATTTAATAATGCAAATTGTAATGGTGGGGTTAATTTCAACTAGACTACTTATTGGCAATCATATTTTGTCTGTTGTTCACATATCATTTTGAATCAATAATGTGAATCTGCTCAATAACAACATGCATGTAATGGAAAACAAAGGACACCATTTGCCTCTTTGCGTTACTGTTAATGATACTTTCCACCACTGGTTACCCTTGCAGATTGACCTCAGGAAGACGCACGGGAGGCTAAAGTAGCTTGCTAGCTCCTTGTGTTTTCAATTCAGTCTTTCAATCAGATCAGTTTGCAACCTGGCACTGTATCCACACTGTTTGCCCCGCAGGTAAGAATGCAATTACATTTGGTTGTGTAACGTTTCAAAGTAGATATCAATCAGATAGACCTATCTAATCGAACATTAAGTATTTGAATATTAAACTACGTTTCCCAGAATGCACCGCTCCCGAGTGCACGTGTCAACGCTGCCAGCAAACCGGACTGAACGTCACATTCCTGCATTCCCTCTTTCCTCAGTCTGGGACGTCGGAGTTACCACCGGATACCTAATCCTCTTTCCCACTTCTCTTTTTGAGAAACACACCCATGACACGGCGGATTTGATCTCAGGGGGGGATCCCGGGTTCTCCAGGAGTCAGAATCTCACGTCGGGTAAGGATTTATTCATTTTGAACCAGCTGAAGGTGTGTGTCGGTTGGAGGAGTGCTATAGTCGTAGTAACCAGATAACTGCTTTATAAAATACGCTGGATTTGCTACGAGCTGTCGCTGTGGTTGACCTGTTTTGTCGCTCCCACCTCCACTGGCAGACCTGTTGATGTGGCCCCGTTATCGGAGGCTGGTTTAAAAGTCGTAATATGCGGGCCTGTTGTTGTTTACGGCTGTACTTTGGGGCTAGCTTAACGTTAGCCAGCTGGTTAGCCGCAAAGCTTGCGTCACCATTGTTACCGGCGATACGCGGGCAGGGCGGACACACCAGGGCGTGGAGGCGTCTCCAGATGTGGCTTTGTTGCTTACTGTGACAAGGACACTGTGGTGCAGTGATTAGGTTAATGTTACCATACCGTAGCCGTCCTGTCAAAATATACCACTTGGCTAACATACGCGCAGCACTAGCATCCCAGACAGCATGGGCGTGGTTGTGGGAGTGCAAAAACATATCTAAAACTGTTGTCAATGTAAGAACAGACTCAGTATTATCAGCTTCGCAAATTGTTTGGCTTCACTAACGACATGTTACAGTTGCAGGACAGGTATATCAGGAATCCAAAGCAGTAGGTGTCAGTTTGCCCTGTGAATGAGCTGAGATTGCTGCAGATGAGGAGCTTGTATCAGCTGTTGACCCTCACAACAAAGACCGGATCACTGCCACTACTAAGGACAGAGGGAAATCACTGCTGTACCTTCAGCTGCTACCTGAAGTGGGGCCTGTCATCTCAGCGGAGGCAGATACAGCAGATACAAGCAGATGTTTTGGTAGTATGTTCACGGAACTAGCACAAGGTGGAACAAAAATAAACCATGTGGAGTAGCTGAGCTCTTGCATCTTCAGTCTGCATGATATCATATTACTACACATAAGTGTTAAACTGGTGTTGCTATATGCTATAGGAATCCCTTATGTTACACTTAAGTACAACTGGCTCATAACATTCCTGAGATTCCTGCTGTTCAGACAGTGATTGAAGCTGAGTGACTTTATAGATGTGAAGGAATGTGTGCATGCTGCCACAAGTCACATAACAAAGACCCTCCTGACTGGACTCGGACACAAGTTGATGCTGAAAAACAGGACAAAATCTTTCATAAACAGGAAGCAGTTCCAGCAGAGAAGAGGCTACAGGCTAATGAATGAATGAATGAATGAATGACGAGATTTACGAAGTCCTACACAGTGCCAACATTTGTTTCTTTGAATAAATTATGTCCTCACATCGTCTACGATTCTTTACCCAAGTTGCTGCCATGTCTGTGTGGCCTCAGCCGTGCAGATGCATTGGTCTACCAAGTGGGAAGTCAGGTTCAGCCAGTATTCATGAGAGACACTGAACTTTAACGTACCTGTGTAGTGAATTAAATACATCACTACAGAAAATAGTGCCATAGATAGAATTCAACCATGGCCTTGCTTTGATCTCACATGGACTGAATACTTTGCTTCAGTCATTTATAATATATAAGTATATGAAGGAAACAAGTGTGTAAGAAACCACTGAACATCTTTCCATCTGGTGACAGAAATCAGTAGACATCAACCAATTTATGTTAAAACCCAGATAATACTTCTACCCCACATGAGACTGTACTATTAACACAGAAACAAAGATCTAGCATACTTAGTATACTGTGTCTATAGGCCCCACTAATGTTGCATACATGTCATATGTTGTGAAAATGCAATGAGAGGTTGTTTCAGTCATTGCATCTTATCCATCATGTGAAAAGCGTGCTCTCATGTCGGCACATGACCTTGCAATCACACGTTCATGCGTGCTTCATCACTGCCTAATCACCTCATTACAGAGGTGACTCATAAAATTACAGTAGCATTTTGTTCAGGGCCCTTGGCCGCGAAACTGATCTAATCTTTGAACATAGTCTGTGGAATGGGACCGATCAATAGGTGCCTCTTATCATCCAGCCTGCATTGTTTTAAAGGATGATACCTGACTGCTTCACAGCAAAGGTTTACTTTTTTTCCCAGAAAGTTTACTGTTGAGCACTGAAATGGAAAAAAACTATTATTGCTGAGTTTAAACTTGGCATGAAATGTAGCTTTATTTAGACTTTCTATGAAGAGTCAGTGCAGTGTCATCATCCTTTGTGATTTCCACAACTAGCACATACGCTGCATTTGATGTGAGGAATGACTGGGGTGGTGACCTTTGCCCTCACAGGTCAAACAGTGATAGGAAATGAGACATCGATCCCAGACTACCATCAGTGAATACTGGCACCAGGGTTCAGCGTGTCTCTTCCCTGTGTGTCTCATGTTAAAGGAAATGCTAAGATATAGGTTAGTGTTTAGGGTTGTGACGCAGACCTGTTTATACGCATGCGGTGGAGGAGCGAACACAGCTGCATGTTGTGGAGAGAGTGGGAGTAGCCTGCAGAAAACTGGAACACCCTGAGTCAGGCTGCGAAGCAGAGCACAAGCCTCGTTTCAGTGGGAACTGCTGCTCATTACGTTGCCTGTGCTGTATGGATGAGTGAGTGGCAAAAGGCAAAAAGGAGAGAGAGGGAGATCACATGGGCCATGATTGAGGGAAACATACAGTAGCTTTGTGAGAGGAGGGATATCAGATGGTGGTTTAAAGCGGAGAGAATAAGGTGTAATGCAGGAATGACGAGGAGTTTCATATTTATAAACCCCTGTGTTTTGGGGAAACAAGCATTTCTGTTCTTTCTGTGGTAGGTCTTTGTTCTCAGGGTTACTTGTTTTGTCATTATGTGGTGTTTTCAGCTCTAACCAATAATGGCCACTGTTCTGTTGTGGGCTAACCTTTGTTGTCTCCTTTTTCACCCTGGCCATTCAGCTTTGAGGCCTCAGAACTTCTACCTACACTCCATACAGGTTGTGAAGGCCATGAGCTGCGTTACACACCCTCAGTTGTTTGCCAGGACTTTGTGTGTGTGTGGATCTGGACAGAATGGCATTGTTGGGCTCCAGTCCCAGTAGTTCCACAGTACTGCACATGGCCAATCCTCTCCCATTAGGTCACTACAGGGGCACAGGGGGACAATGAGGGTATTGTTTTAGGTGCATGGACACACATACACACCACTGGGACCCCTCTTCTACTGGCCGGTCTCTCTAGATTCAGGTCATTCAGTTTTCACACTTGTATGAGTAAACACATTTACTCACAACAGCGTGTTACTGTGAAGGGGAGGGACTCCTTTGAAGTTGGTTTGTAATTTTAGCTGTGCAAAGGATGATTCCCAAATCAGTTCAGTGTTCTTGTTACTGTAACATCTCTCTGTGCTTTTTTTTTTTTTTTTTTTTTTAATTTTTTCTTTTTTATTAATGCCGTTGTTTTGGATCATGGCACCTGTTGTTCTCTCAGCTGAAGAGGTTGTGTGTATTTTGCCTCTGTTTTATCTGATAACTTGCAGGTTTACTGTCTGATATACTAGATGCCTCTGAAGTTGCACTGATTGGCTAAAGACTGCATTCTGTTTGTTTTTTAAGGATTTTTTTTAAAGTCATGTCTACACACAATTTCCAGATAGTTGCAAGTGATGCATAAGGGATGTGAAGTGATGTGAATGCAGCTTTCAACACCACAGACTGGAGTGTTTTTCAACTGCTCCTATAATTGCAAACTTTTTTGTTCTTGCTACAATAGAGGATGCATATAGGTCTTGTCCAAATCTCATACTGGCACTGACTTTCTACTCATAGTGAAAAGATGCAACACAGAACGAGATTTAAAAGTATTTTTTGTTGCATGCTGAGGCTGTTCTGAAAAGGTTGGTGTCGAGGGAGAGGAGTAAACATTATACAGAACCATTCATAGCAACTGAGTTGTGTCTGTACTCATACACCAGATTTGACAAAAGTGTGGATGTATTATTTTCTTGCGGTGCCACTCAGTTATTCACACAGCTGCTTGTTCCATTTGAATGAAAACACATACACATACAGTAATAAATTCGTCAAACGATTTATACTTATTAGACTGACAGACACCATGCTGCTGCCCTGCTCTCAGAAATAGACTACTCCAAATTATATTTAAACACTAGTGTGAGTTTGAGACAGCCAGTCAGTAGTAGACCAGATTAGGCGTATTAGCAGCTCTCGCCCCATGGGGTGAGAACATTGATTTGGACTCCCACTGGGGAGACTGGGTCTCATGTTCATCTCTGTTTGGGTTGTGGGGATTATGGCTCTTACTCTTTGGTTGCAGTGGAACCATATCAAAGGCTGCGGATCACTGATGACTCAGGGCATGTTTTACTTTATGACATTTGCTGTGTTGCTGTGTGTTTTCGTAGGGGACAGTGTTTGCTGTCGTGGTAAATTTGTCTTTGGACCCCAGGGGATTATGGGTTACACGGTTGCTATGCTTTATGTTGCAATTTCTTCCATATGACTTTAATTAGGTATAGATCTTGATAACTTAAGTCAATTCATTTCTTTTTGAGGAGCACGTTAGCGAGAATAGAGAGAGAGGGGGAGGCACATCCCAATGGAGAGGTAAAGTACTGGACAGCTATAATTTTCTCTAACACATACCGGTAAGTATTCAACACTTCTCATTCAGTGTTCCTGGCAATATCACCACATTAGCAGGCCCTTGAAACAGTCATTACACAGAATGGCATGTTCTTGGGGCAAGTTTCTCCAAGAGTTTTTAACTGGAAAAGGATATTGCACAAGATTAAATGATCACAATTGTTTCTTTGTGTAAGACATAAATCTATGATCAGCTTTTCGGGGATGTATGCGACCATGGAGCACAGAAGGTGTAGGTTGGCATTCATGACTGCCTCACTAACAAAGAAACAGTGTGTCATCCAGTGCCACGCTGTGTCTGTCTGGCCGGTTGAGTATCTGTCTGCTCTTTGGAGACATCCTTCAGCTTGATCATATATGATATCATACTCTGCTTTACACTTCTACAGTCCCCATCCATCCCTGCTGGCCTGTAGTGTCGTTGGCTGTATCAGGTACTCAGTCGCCTCACTGTTTATCTCTGGCAATGATTCAGCCAACTCAGGCTTACTCTGTTACTACCAATGTGTTTAGTCAGTGGTTGTTTGAAAATGAAGGTCACACGCAAACTAAGCGTGGTTCCTGCCCACTGAAACTCTGACTGCAGAATGAATCAATAAAGTGAAACAAAATGGCAATTCAGGAACAAACAGTTTGACCTGGAAAACATTGTATGGACACAGTCAGATGATTTAGCTTGAAGTAACTGAATGAGTTTAAAAGTATACTTGATGTTGGTGCTCGTACTGATACAGCAGTCCCTCACTGGTGGTAACATGGCCAGGAGAGAGTAGCAGGCAGCTCTTTGTTGGAACAGCTGGTAAAGTAGAGGGAGTGCAAAAAGGGTGGAGACAGGAAGGATCAGGGGTGGAGTTGGGGGTGTGTAAGATGAGGGACTGAAAGATGTAGTTTGAGAAGGGGAAGGGCAGTGGGGCAGAAAAAACAAAGATGGAGAAAAGGAGGCAGGGTTGTAATGACCCATGGACTGTAGAACTGTCCAGGCTGCTAAAGATCAGCTGACAGCACAGAGCACTGAGAGATGTTCACAGTGCAGCAAATTGATGTTTTTCTTTGTCTTCTCTGAGGTTGAACTAAAAACCTTTTTGGGGTTTTGGACTCATGGTTGGACAAAACAAGAAAACTCCCTGAGTCATCTCAAACTTTTGGGTATTTTTTTTTTCTACAATTCATTTAATAGTTTAAAAAAAACACTAGCTTCTGTTTTTGTGTTCCACTTAGATAACAGTGTCACGCTCAAAAGCACTGTTCTTTTCGTTTAATATCTCATGCCTATATTACCCATTAACAGTTTGGTCCGACGTTCTGGTGTGCTTCATTGTGATGAGACAGTGGAGAGAGACAGGAAAGTTAGGGAGCGAGAGGGGATGACACAGAGCAAAGGGCCACGAATGAGATATGAACCAGTGGCCAGGTGAACCACCGGCCACTGTGGTTGTGTTGTAACAGCAAATGTGGCCCCAACAGATTCATCACTAATGAAAACAATCACAGTTGTAACTCAGTATTTGTTTGTGTGTGTAAGTGTGGAGGGACAGGCTGGGAGGTCATTACTCCTCAGTTGAAATGCAAAGTCTTTATGAACGCTTTCCCTCATCATTTGCATCAATATCTTGTAACGCGAGCGCCTGTATAGTTGCATCATCTTGGGGTGTATGCAGTCACCGCCCAGACGAGTCTTGTGCTTGGTAAATGCGAGATGCCTTGTAATGCTATTTGTGCTCCTGACCTTGCAGAGTCAGTCTCTCTGTTAAGCCAAAGCACAGAGGGGCCATCCGGCCTTCTGTCTGTATTTGTGTTTGTTTTTCACATGGATGCTTGAGACAGTAGTCTTTTTCTTTGTCTGGGGTCAGATGAATCCCTTACTTCAGTCTCCTCCCAACCTCCTCTTCTCTCCTGCACGCTGCAGGGAAGGTAATTTGGCTTGTTGATTCTCACATGAACAAATGTGTGTCACCCACCCAAGGCGAGCATGTTTTTCTCCTCCACCAGAGGAACATTGATGTTATTATGTCTAATCTGAAAGACGAACTCTCAGGGAAAGCAAAGTAAATGGAGACAACAGGCAAGTGCACATTATAACTTCGCCATCTGAAACGCTGCAGGTTTGGAGTGATGCATTATGAAACACGACGGGGTAGAGAGGACTTTGACATTCAACAGGCCCTTCTATGATAATGCATAACCAGTGTTTACTTTGTGGATGTTCAGGTTGATTTTGGGTGACTATAACACAGAGACCTGATGATGGGTCACTCCTGACCTGCAGTAAGCATGTGAAATGATAGGCGAGAGCTGTATTAATGGATGGGTCAATAACTATTGGCAGCTTCCCCACAGGCAGTAATTCTATACTATGTGTCAAGGACAAATATAGGACACTTTCTGCTACCAATATGCATCAGTTGACCCTTGGTTGCAAACATCCAGACTTTTTACTTTTGATCTAAACCAGCTTGATTCACTTCAAAGCATTTTAAGTTGAATAAAATATGATTCAGTGCAGAGCAGATGCATTACATTGTGCAGCCTCAAGTGTTAATGTTAGGGAATGTTTAACTATGTAGTGTTTACTCTCGTCTCACAAGGCTGTTAGTGCTTGTGGCTGAGTTGGCCGAGGAGCTGGAGAGTGGCATAACTGGGAAAACATCTGTGTGACATCTGTCTTATTAGAGCTGAGCTAACAGACTCTGGAGTTGCGACATAAATTCAGAAAAAAGAAACAATAATGGGGCTAGTAGTAGATCAAGTGTAATCTGTCCTGTGCTCTGAAATTATTACGGGAGCAATGAACATTCAAATGCAAATTTTCCAACTGTTTTAAAGGCTCAATAAAACACATATATCTCTACATACAGATATAAACATCGTGCACATGTAAAAACAGCAGGTGATGGTACACTTGCACATGTAAATGCATATGTATGCTCTATGTACTTATGTTTTTTGTAGTTTCCTAATGTAAAAACACTTCTTCAAGGAATTCGGCCTGTGTGCAGGTGCTTCTAACTAGCTTGCTGCAAATCACCAGGCTAATCAAAGCTCTGGCATCATTGTATGAATGGATTACACTATTGACACTGGGTCAGATTAGGTCATATTGACCATGCTGCATAGTATGAAGGAGATTAAGGAATTAGTCCTAAATGTACACAAAGGAAAGTAGCAGCGAATCATGAGCAGGGAGGGTCTGAAGTGGCAAAACGTCCTTGAGGAAGAGGCTGGTTCAGGTTCCAGACCTGCTCAGCGAGGGTGCTGTCCTGTGTGGGCGGATCTTCCAATTGAGCATTTCCCACTTGTTGTTACTACTGCAGTGTAATAGTTGTTAACATAGTTATTTCAATTACTGTTACAGAGTGTGGTATTGTTGTTTTTGCTCTGTTGAGATAGCATGCTTTAATTTCTGTCTTCACTTTCTTGTGTTGTTAGTAATTAGACCAGGCTTACATAGTGCAGCACTTGGCAAGATGTGACTTGATGCTAAAAATAAATAAATAAAAAGAGTGAAGATGGTGTTCAGGATATTGCACTGTTACCATAGAGTTAGATAGCCCTGCAGCCAAAACCAAAACAAAAGCTCTGGACCTTGTGGAGCTGACTTGTTGGCTGCAAATGCACAGGGCTCCCTGGTGAGTCCCCAGGGCTCAGCAGATACCATTCTGCGTGCTCCAGGGCCATAAATCCTCTTTGCATGGCTGGTGATCAAGCCGTGATGTAAAGGAGCTTAGTAGCAATAGACAGGCAGACAGGAAGCTGCTTCCCTGTTGGCCAGGGGTCAGGTGATCACACACAACATCTACAGCGCCGAGAGAGCAGCAGCAGCGAAGAGGTGGAAAAACAAACAGAAAACTGACATGGATTTGACATTTGGCTGCAGAAATTAGCAGACATGAGTCAGAGGTTTTTCAGAGGATGGATCTAATGTAATTTTGGCCTGCAGTAGCTCCACTCCAGGACAGGCTTGCTACTGGATACCTTGGAAAAGCACTGTGCGGACATGGATGTTTACTGACAGCAGTGAGGTTAAGTGCCTTCTTTGAATGCAGTTGAAAGTTGAAAGGGACCCAGGTGAGAGCAATAACTGTTCAAACTACTGGTGCTGGTACTTTGGGCTCCAACAAATGATTATTTTCATCATGCCGAGCTCAAGAAGATATATTCACATTGTTTGCTCCATTCAGTAAACCATCTAAAAACTGTAGATATTCAGAAGCACAAGATCATTTCATTTCAGCGGCTAGAGCCAAAATATGTTTGTGTTTGTTTGGGAAATGATTAAAATGACTTTGGCTCACACACGGTAGATCAGCCCTGTAGTCAGAGGAAATAGGTGCTCTGATACGAAGTGCTTTAACTTACTCCTCTCTCTGCATCTTTCTTTCCTCAGGTCACTTTCCTCCTTCCCCTCCCCTCCTCCTCCTCCCCCTTCCGCCACTCGCAGCAACGGTTGCCATGGAGAACTCTTCAGTGGCGTCTGCATCGTCTGAGGCTGGGAGTACGCGCTCACAGGAGATAGAAGAGCTGGAGCGCTTCATCGACAGCTACGTGCTGGAGTACCAGGTGCAGGGGCTGCTGGGAGACAAGGCAGATGGAGACTTGGACCTGGACAATGGTGGCAAGGTGCCACAGGTCAGAGGCTTATTACATGCTTTCATTTGCTCCATATCTGCAAACAGCAGCGGTTATGTTTTGCTGGAGGCTCTGTGTCAGTTTTGTATCCTCTGTAACACACTGGAGGGGCACAGCCTGCATCAAAACAGCTGCCCTCATTGTTAGGATGTACATGGAAACAAAGATGGATGTGCATCCACCTACAGTGCCCCTGGACATGCAGCTGTCCTTTTTCAGCTTGAGAAAGTGAACACATACTCATGCTGCTGTGACTCCTGTAGTTTGTCCTCCATGCAAATGTATATATACATGATACCATAGGTTTCTGCCCTGGATTTGAACTTTTTACTTTTGTACCCCATCTGTTAAGAAATGACAGCATCTTCTGCTTCCATTTTTCTCCTACAGTGGACAGATGACTGCATCGACAAGAGAGATGGCAGCTGGACGTCTTCCCGGGGGAGAGGCTCATCCAAGCCGGTAGGTGCTTGCTTATTTAACAGTGTTGGATTTGATCTTAACTTTAGCTTTGACCTCCCCTTTTCTGGAAATCTCAAATCACTTCCTCCATGTTTCACTTTGCAGTCTTGTAGCATGTTTCATAATTTGAGATGTGAGTGATCAGTATTTCTGCATTAAGCTTCCAGTCTTCTTCTGTGTTGATGTAAATTAATGTGTAGGTTTGCTCCATTCTCAGTCCTATGTGTTCATGTTCAGTCTTTCCCTCTTCATCACCTCTTCTGTATATGATTATAAGAGACTGTGACACCAGCTTGAAGTGATTCACAGATCATCGGCTTCCTTGCAGTTGCTGGAGACAAAGTATGCTTCTAATGACTAACATGAGATACTGCAAGGCCTAAGCCAATAACCGAGTAATCCTAAATGAATTATCAGTCAATTAGTCAGCTGAATATCTGTGTGTATGATTTGCAGTATTATTGCTCCTCGGAGATTCATTTCTATGACTCACTTAGTGAGTAGTGAGGGAGACACATCATGGGTGAGCCGGGTGCTCCAAAATATGAAGGAGGTTACAGGAGAGACTAATGTCAGTATTTATATCAATACATCAAATTCCCCAGTCTCAGAGATCACGAACCCCCCATTTTCAATTTGTCTTGACATTTTGCTTCTGGAAGTATAATGATATAATAGACTTGGCAAAGAAAAGAGAGTTTTGAACCATTGTGACATGGCTTTTTCTTGGGGTACATTCAGAAACAAGAAGAACAATAATCAGGAACAATTCAGCAATAACAGAAACAGATGTGGTGACAAAAATAGGGACTATTATCTCAGTGCTTCAACATCATTTGAACAGACTGCGCTGAATTGTTGTACTGACAAGTGTGTTAAATGTAGAGTCTCAATTTAAGCAGCAGAATACAATACAGGCTGTTGTCTTCTTGTAGCATGCACACAAGATACATGCAAAATCAGAATAAAGAGCTCAGTAGGCTCCACTAACAGAAAGGCAGAAGACTCATCTCCAACAGAGTTAGTTCACATAACATTTGGGTTGAAGATGAATATACTGTTTTTAATGCTGGTGTAACATCTGTCCTTTTTCTTTGTTCTCTCTCAACTCTACAGGATGAGTGGGAACACAGCAGTAATGGCAGCACAGGTTCCAGGCCCAGTTCAGGGTCCAGACCAGGTTCTGGCTCACGCTCCGGCAGCAGAGGCAGAAACAACCAGTTCAAAGGCCCTGCCAAGGTACAGACAGACCTGCACATGTTTGCCTGCTGTTTCATGTCTCTTTTACCGCTAAAAAATCCCCTCAGTGTTCCCTCAGAGATCACCATGGATAAGATAGGATACCCGTCTCTATAAGACTTTGAGGGACCACTATTTTAGCTACTACTGTCAATGACTCCTGCCATGCTCATTGTATTGATCCCTTGGGTTTTCACCTGATCATGAGTCCTTAAACATGTTACCAGAAATCAAATCTGTCATTGTTTTAAGTGGCACATGAGACTGAATTCAGAACATATCCAGGCAGGACAGATGTATCATTTTAGAGCATGAACTACACTAATGAGTACAAGCCAGAATGTCTGACCACACTCTCCTTTGAAATGTGTTTCTTGCATGCCCTTCAGCTTCAAGTGCATTGCGAAGTGAATGGGATACCATTTTAAGTAACAACGTCTATACTGAAGGAATATTGTAGATGCATATTAATCTGTCTAACCCTGCACCTATGTTTTTCCTTGTGTGCTCTTCAGAACGGGAACAGAGACGGCTCCTTTGACATCCTGGGCACAGACATATGGGCTGCCAACACAATGGACTCACATGGGTAGGTGCCTTGCTGCCTCACAAACTTAATATGTTGTACAGTCTGCTGAGACTGAATTCCAGCCATAGTTTCTGGAGTCATATGACAGAAAAAGACTCGCTCACACACATACACACAGGAGTCTCTTAGCTTTTGCCCTCTTTTCTTGCCCTCTTACTTTGTAACTCTTCTTTCATGCAGTTTGGTTGCTGGCTGCCTCATGCCTCAACAGTTCAGTTTTTATTTGAGGGCAGCTGTCCAGATTTTTTATTAGATTTGGCCTAATTAACCCGAGACAGAAATGACATCAAGACCCAGCTCATTTCAGCCATTTCTTGGGGAGAGCCAAAGGATTACATATCAACATTGAATGTATCATCTTAATCTTTAGGGCAGGTTGGCTAAGCTGCTCTGTCTCCTCATTCCACACTCACAGACACTGAGCTTCTTCACTCTGCTGGGGGTTCGTCTGATGAAAAGCATTTTGTTTCGCGCATTTCTGCCAAAATCCACATTTATATTACACCTAACCACTGGAACCCTGACTGCTTTCTCCAAAAACCTTAATGTTGAAAATCTTGTTAGTGTTTCTCAAATGAGACCCGAGTGTAAATCTTCACAGAATCTTGTTCCACCTCAGTGTGACTGAATGATTTTTTTTTTTCAAACGAGCGGGATCTGAAACTGAGAGAGAGGAGAAAAAACAAGGAGGAAGTGAGTGGGACATAAATCACTTGCACTGAGTTCGGGAGTGGGTGGGGGTCTGGGTTGCCATGGTTACAGCTCCATGGCAGCTTCAGATACCTAGGTTCCGGCCACGTTGGCACCTCTGATCACACAGCAGAGGAGTCGGCAGAGTGGATGATGTAAGAGACCATCTTACTCTCACAACCACAGACCGAGACATAGAGTGGTGTAGACTGAATACTGAATGAAAACTGGCATCGATAATTAATTAGGAGTCATTTCTTGTTAAAGCTATGAGAAACAAATGGCATGCAATTCCAAGTGATTCTATAGCTTAGTGTCTTCAAACAAAAAAAATAACTGTGAAGGCCCCAACTAATGGTTCCTTTATAGAAAGAATGAGAATATATATATCATTAAAATACCATAACACAGTTCAATCTACATATACATATTTCCAATTTTGATGAGTTATGACTTGGATTCTTGACATATGTACCTCAGAATCTGTATTTGATAGGTCAGCTGTTTCAAGCATACTATACCAAGTGTTATTTTCAGCTGCTTTTACATCGCTTGAATATTTATTTTATACACTTCTGTGCATGCAGGGAAAAAATCTGTTTAAGATGTAGAAGGTTGTATTGTATGTTTTTTCCTTTCTTCAAATTTCTTGCATGGATACTTGCTGTCTTTAACCCTTGGTCTGTCTTCATGTTTTAAAGAGGTGCAGGTTGGGACGTGCAGCCAGAGAAACTGGACTTCAGCCATTTCCACAGGAAACACTTCAGAGGAACGCCAAAGCACCTGCCACATATTGACAGAGAGGGGTAAGATAAGAGTTGTGGGTCTTAGGTTTTTATCTGCAGCATTCGTTGTTTACTCTCATTACTCCACACTGTCTCAGTTAATGTCTTAAGTATTGTCCTCTGTCATTATCGATCCAGTTCATGTCAGTTTCGTCCCTGAAGGTGACAGTTCATTGATTGTGTCTGTCTCTCTCACGACCCCTCTGTCAGGATGAACAAAAACAAGTTTGAGGAGGATGACGGCATAGACATGAATGACATAGAGAGGTTCCTACCCCATCTGCGCTCTGTAAGTCACTCACTGTTCTCTTTGTGTTCAACTCTCTGATAGAAACGGCTTTGACCTGACACAGTGGGCATGGAAAGCCTTTCCCTGTTAGTTGTCAGAGAACGGCCTCTGGTGGCGTAATGGAAAAATGTAACCGATTCACTGTCAGGCTGAAAACCAATTTAACAGAACATGAAACTTCACTGTGAGATAGATGAACAAAAGCAGTGCTCAACTGCCCTACTGTAGAAGTTAATGTGTAATTGTTACTAATATAAGGTCTGTCTGTACAGAGAAAATTCAAAGTATGGTATAGGTAATTGACCATAAATGAACCTTTGGTGCCATCTACTGAGCAGATGGTGGTGTTGAGCTGTAATTGATATGAGTGGTGGATGAAAATGTGATAATGACCCCTGGTGGTTACATGTGTGAACAACAATTAAGGTTTGAGCCAATTTTAAAGTGTACTCTGTTGGCTCAGTGCAATAAATTAATTATAGATAAATCAGGTCCTGCAGTTAATCCTCCCTTCATGGTGGTTGTAATGTTCGGTTTTTATTGAAATTGTTGATTCAGCTGTGTGGAGCGTGTCATTTATGGTGCTGTTAACTGCATTGCATTATACAGAGAGGTGTTTCTGTTGTTTCACTTACCCTCACTGCTATAAATAAGGTAAACTAATAACTGTTTGTAGCCTGCAGCCTCTAAAATGACCATACAGTTGAATTAATACATCGCTGTAACAGCATCAACACAAACTGAACATAACTCCCGAAGGGAGGATTTATGGCAGAACTGTTGTATTAAGGCTGGATTAGTTTCAGCTAGGTGTACCAAATAAACTGTCAACTGAGCGTATCCACAGAGAGGAGAGGTAGGTTGTGAGGCAGTGGTTGTTTTTATTTTTATCACTTTCAAGCTTCAACTTAAATGATAGGCTCACAGTTTCCCAAGTCTTGCTCAAAGCAATAATCACAAAATCCACAGTCCTGTTTTTCCATATAAATGTGTTCTTTAATTCAGTTGATGCTAATAAGAGGCCACTGCAGAGAAGACAAATCATGTAGGTGTTTTCCACCATCGTCTTCTCAGTATAAAATTCCCCCTCTTTCTTCCAGCAGACTGAGCTTCAGCACACAGCTAGTATAAGAGAGGGAATTTTGTACTAAAAGACTGTAACTGTGGAAATACCCACTTGTTTTGGCTAGGACAGACAGACAGACAGAAGGACAGACAGACAGAAGGACAGACAGACAGACAGACAGAGACTGGCTGAAGGATCAGAGGTACAGAGTGTGTCAGTAATGTTCAAGTACAGTATATCCTTTTCGTGCTTCTGTTTTACAGTTTAAAAGGCGTGTTGGCCTACACTTTCCTACTTTGGCCATCATCTGTTTCTGAATGTGATGTATCTGCCACCAAAGTGAAATTAATTTTGCAGTTGTGTACACCATTGCATGGTACAAGGTAATAAGCATTGTGTTCTCCAAGGCGGATTGTGATTTATAGAGGTGACAGAGTTCACCTTAGGTCATCGATGTCACCCCTCTCTCTTCCTGCCCTGCTTTCTGAGCCAAGATGTCTTCCATCTTTCATGGTGTTTTAGCTGCAGTGTCTTCCTCTTTCCTTCCCCTCATGGCCTCTGAGCCAAGCCGTGTTTCCCCTCTCAGAGTTTCAACCACGACGGGCCCAGTTGCACTACCGAAATGACTTCCGCATTGCATAGTCCGTGAGGCAGCATTGCCTTTTCCGTTCATTCAGCTAGGGCCAAAAGAAAGATGGGGTCAACTGTGTCTGTCTGCTGTGCATGGGATGGGACGTGTGCTGGCACTGGGACACAGTGAGGTCAAATACACAGTGTTGGGGAGTGAATGGTGCCATCTTTTTTTTTTTTTTTTTTTTTTGTCTTTGTCTCCTTCACATTCCTGAGCTGTTCCTGACTTTCACCATCCTCACTCTGTGTCACTTTCACCTCCTGTCTCTACTTAGTATCACTCAGTGGTGATACCAGCCAGCCACTGATGTCCATTTGTTTCTCATTGTAATGATTTGGTCTTGAATGTCCCCTAAGACAACTGGTCTGGCTCTTAAGTTTCCATTTTCCTCTTGGCCTGTGATTTCAGAGAAAGCACACAGTAGAATAAAACAGTCCAACCAAAATCATTGTGAACTTCAGCTGACGTGAAGCAGAGTGGTTTTCTGACCAGAGCATGGAGAAATGTCAGAACTAATCATTAACCGATCAGAATCAAATGGATAAAACATGAACTTTACTTTAAATCATTAATCACTCTCTTTTTAGAGGGAGTACAGCTGAAACAGTTGATTATTTGGTTTGTTGACTCACATAAACACAATTGGCAATTATTTTAATAATGAATCAAATGTTCCACTCATTTTTCAAGCAAAGTTCACCATGTTAATTAATCTTATGGTGCCAAATTAAGTATATTTTGATTTTTGACACATGTTGTTTTTTTTTTTTTTTTTTTTTTTACTATTTTCTGTCATTTTATTGAAGGCTGGTTAATAGATCTATCAAGAAATCAATCAACAACTCCGTCAACAATGAATTATCATTCTGTACAGCCCTAGATGGGCGTCCTTTTATGTCTACTCTTTCTTCTTTATTACACTCCAGGAAAATATCATATTGGAGCTCTATATGGTGAAGTGCTCAGTGGTGAACGCAATCATGTGCAAATCACTCCTTACACTAAAAGAGGATGGTCATTATGATTTCACTGGCTGTGTGTGGATGAACTGCAGTTTGTTTTACATTAGAAAATGTTCGTCATGTGGTTTGATGCTCACAGTTGCCCTGTAAGTCTGAGAGGATCTCTCTCCTCTGCTGGCATGTTCACTTTAGTTGCATGTACTCATCCATCCTCCTGACTGTAACCACAGCAATATGATGCGGCAGGGGATTTTTATGTGCTGCTGTTGAAAACATGACCGGCGGCCATCACGTCTCACTTGTTTGCTCGTGGCAGCGGAGGAGTGTTCTCTTCGATTTAAAATTTCACAACCACTGAGATTTATCTTGTGATTCTGTGGAGGGGTCTGACCTCCGGGCCGAGACCCACAGGACTCAGCTCCCTAACTATGTGGACTAATTAAAGACCTCCCCTCCACAGCTACTTATATACACCAGTATCAATGGACATTGTTACACTGGTACTTGTACCTAAATAAAAAAGATGCACACTTCTTCCAAGCTTAACATGTCCATCACAGATTTTACAATTTTGAAGAAGATAGCATTTATTCATCATAAAAAAATGTATACCTGGCATCTGTGCAATCATAATCAGCGTAACCAAGCAACAATGTCATGTCTCTTTTTCCCCCAGTCATCGCCTCCAGCTACTGTAAGGCAGGACTACATCATCCACTTCCTACCAATGCTCACTTCCCCTTTCCAGGAGCCAGAATAGATTTACTAATAGCCCTGGGATGCGGAAAACATCTCGTCTGTGTGTTTGTGTGTGTGTGTGGGTGTGCGAGCAGCTCGGTAAGAATGGGCTTCCTCCTCTCACCCTCTGATGCTGCTGCACCTCTACTGGCCTCTCAGGAATGTCAACCTGCACATACAATAACCCTGACCTCACGTCCAGAGTCAGGCCGTAATGACTGAAGCATTCAGGGGTCACAGGGCAAATATTTAATCTACGTATCACAGGGATCCAGAATTATGAATACCATTAGTATTACCTAATAAAATCCATAATTAGATTTGTTTGTAAAGCAGCTTGTAAATCAAATTCACACATTTATTCCAGATGTGTGTTAATTTGAATTAAATTTCGACACATTTCTAAACAGTAATTGATAATTCATAATTCACTGTGCAGCAGTGGTCTACTAAACCTACATGCCAGATATTTAACGATGACAAGAAATATTCTAAACAATAGACAGAGTTGTGATGCAACAATTGGTTGAAATTGTTGTTGTTGAAAATTCAACCTTTCTTGCAGGTGTCCTTAGTCTTTTATGATTGCTAAGTGAATACCATTATGTTTTTAAAAATGATTGAAAATGAATCATTAATAATCCTCAGTTGCAGCTCTGGTCTTAAAACCTTTCCCCCTCAAAGACAGACTTTTCATGATAATACAGTACAAACTGCTGATTAGATAATGTTGACCAGACTTCTGTGAGAATGCCGGGCACCAGAGAGGGAACAGCAGGAGAGGGTGAGACCAGGGAGAGAGTGAGAAAGCGGCGAGTCACTGAGGAGACATCCGGTCAGGTCTGGTGTGTGGACAAAGCCGTCCAACAGGGGAACAAAGCAGGAGCCTGGAGCTGAGATATTACAGACTGGTCGGCCCCACTGTCTGGAAGTGTACGTGCCGCAGAGCAGGACTCGGGTTGAGAAGGGACACTGGGGGAGGGGGGGGGGCTTTTTTTGGTGGTCTGTCAGCTGTCAGTTTGCCTGAGACCTGCATTCCACTCACAGTGTTTACTCACACACACACACACATTTACCATCCCTGTATGTTTCTGCTCTCCTCAAACACACTTGACGTCTGTCTCCTTGATGTCTTTTTTAACATCGTTTCAGCCTCGTCTCCCTTCGCTTCTTCCTATTTGCTGTTTCCTTTTTCCTATTCTCTTCTGACCACCATCATTATGCTGTGTCCTCCTCCCTCTTCTCCTCATGTCGTCCTTCACTCCTCCCCTCCATCCTTCAAAAACGTTGGTGGGCAGCAGAACAATATCCAGGGGGTCATGGTGACCGGCAGCCCCCTCCCTGTGGTCTCTTCCTGCTATTGTCCCTGGTCCTACTCCTACTTGGCTCCTCCACTCTATCAACTGCAGACATACTGGCTTAATGACCACTGCTCACTATTATGCTCAGGGCTCAAGCATGGGAGAGACACTGGAGACCTGAGTACATGCATGGAAGCAGGGTACCATGGGAAATTTGTGACCAATCCCTCAGAGACATTCATTTATAGCTCATGATCGACTCGATCTATTAGATTTATCATCCAGAGTTTGTCAACAGAATCACAGGTTCACCATATTTATTCCATTAATGAAATGTGCCTGCAAAAAAGGAAGGGAACTAATTTAACGCCCCTCTTTTTCCCCTCTTTAATTATTGAATTAGTTTATGTACTTGTCATATTATGGGTTTATTAAATCCCAAGGAACAAGGTAACCTGTGCTGGAATTAAATTCATTTTTTATCCCCAGCCTCTGTTTGTGATAGGTTAGTCACCTTTGACTACTGCCCACAATTTATGCCTGTAATATACCGGTGGGTCATTAAAAAGCCACTTTTCACAAGTATAACGCAAACCGCACCACTCATGCAAACACAGCGGCGATCCTGCAGAGAGGATCAGGTGACTGTCAGCGTAACATAACAAACAGGGGACATCATGATTGAAGTCTCTTCTTTTTTTTTAATCATTGAGAGAGATAGCAAGAACAGCACCATAAGCATGTGAAACCTGGTTGTCGCCTGATTACACTTCTATAGGGTAATTAAGTTTTTTTCCCCTCTTCTTTTCTCTGACACTTTGATCCCACAATGGCTCCATCTCCTCCTGTAGCTAGACCCCCGAGTTCTTTGATATACCTGTCTATCTGTCTGTGCTCAGCCGTGGCCCCAGCCTCAGATCACTTATTAAATGAGACATGGATGTCAGGACCTCACATCTTTGCCTCTTATCACTGATCACCCGCTATACCTGACTGTGGCAGCTCTAAGTCTCTTCTTTCTGTGCTGCTGGCAGGCATCAGCTGCAGAGTAAGTTACATGAAAGGCCTGAAGCGGGGGATCATGAAACATGGGGGTAAATCCTTTACTACAGGGATTTTACAGAAAAACAATTTGAAAAGTCCTAAATGTTAACTTGATTTCTAACACGAGCAAGCTCAACGCCGCATATCCAGGATCATGACAGCCGCGTGCCGGTACCTATTTCAAATAATGTAGCATTTTCTGTCTCCTTAACTCTCAGGGTGGGAATGCACCAGACACAGTAAAAGAGTTGCTGGTGAACATAGACTTAGATTTGCAAGGTGGACAGAAACACAACTCTAAATGAGTGATATCGTGCTCTGTGACTGAAGTTCACCGTGTCAGCTTTAAAGATGATGATATGTCAGTGCTTTAGATCATTAAAGCGTCTCCCCTCTCACTGTTAAAAACACTGCAGGTTTAATGTTTTCTCTTGATGCAGATTTAAATCATTTATATATATATATATATATATATATATATATATGTGTGTGTGTGTATGTATGTGTATATATATATGTATATATATATATATATATATATATATATATATATATATATATATATATATATATATATATATAAACAGCTATAGTAAATTTTACAGTTGTGTAAAACTGTGTGTAATAATACATGGAAGACATTTTATCGCAGTTAGAAAGCTCCAACTCACCAACACATAAAGCAGAATAGCTAAATGTAATTTCCATGTAGACACAGAGAGGAGCTGTATTCATTCAGGTTTGATGTGCGGGTACAACGTCAGAATGATTTCAGCGTGTGCGTCTTGGCGTCCCTCTCTTGTCTTTTATGTGCTATCTTGTATTTACAGTCTCTCTTGTTGTCACACTCGCTCCCGCTCTCACCTCTGCTCTCAACAACCTGTCCTGTAATGCCACCCCTGGGGCAGTTTTAAAATTTATTGCCTTTGGCTGAGGGCCCTTTTGCAACATAAATAAGCAGCGAGAAACAATGGACTGGCTGAATGAGCATCATACCAGAATTGTTACACACCAGAGGGGACAGGAAGACATGCACTTCAGTTTCTATGCTATTGCAGAGAAAGTCCTATAATCGTTATTCTCAGTTTCTATTCTTCACATTTCCATCCCTAGTCGCTTTTATCATTTCCTTACTTTCCTTCCTTGTTACTTATACCCCCCCCCCCACTAAAGCAGCGTCATTGTTATGAATGGATCAACAATGGTGTCCGACCCAGGTCCGTGACCCTTTTGGCAAACCCGTTGGAAAATTAAAGCCCCTTTTTAGATCCTTTTTTTTCTGTTTCAGAGTCGAGGCGACTCTTTTAAAATCAAAACGACGCGCTCCTCTCAAAGAAGGTTTCTGTTGTCTCTTGGGAGCTGCATTGCTACGTGGTGTAGAACGAACACTTCCTGTCTGTGAACATCTCAGGTAGCCTCTCCCACTGACCTGTGATTCCCCCGTGGAATGCTGCAGAGTTTGTCGACCTCCTCCCAAGGCAGACACGTACACCCGAGCAGCATAATGCAACACACAAACACACACAAATGCACAAGTCAATGGGGGTCATTAAATTTGCACTTGACAGCAAACTCATTTTATTTTCGGCTGGTGGGTGAGCTGTAGGCTGTTGGCACAATGTGTGACAACTGGAACACTTGTTGGAGCCTGCAATACTTGAGTGTGACGCCTGTGTTATACAACTATTTTGATAGAGTTATTTGTACATTTTCAGGTTGGTATATAGCCAGCGTTCACCTATGTATCTGTGCGTTCAGCATCAAAACTCATTCCTTTACTTGCCAAGAGCTGCCTCCAGCAGTGGAAAGAAACGCCAGTGTTAAGTCTTGTTTCTAACAGTTAGCCCATCCCATTTCTTTCTCCAAAATTCCCTGAAGATATTGTAACCTCTTGTCTAATAAATGCAACACATGCCTGTGTTTCAGCAGCAGAGAAAAACTTAGAAATAGGCCTTTTAGCCTGTTTGACAGACAAAACCTTGTGTAAGAGATTAAAGCATTTTACAGTAGGGATGAGAATTTGTAGCCATGCCCCTTAGGCTTTGATTAAAACAAATGATTTATGCTTTTGATTGAAACCCCGACTCCAAATTAGAAAGAATCCACTAACTAGCTGGAGAGGATTTACAACTGTCACCGTCTCCTCTATCGTGAGCTGCCTTGAGGATATAAAAGCCCAGATGAAACTCAGCTTTTTCTCTCAAATTAACCGTCACAAGTCTGAAGTCATCAGCATTGATTTTAAATCCCTCAACACATGCGAAACTTCTCCTTCTGCGTTGACAGTTTCTGTCATTTTTCTCCTCTTGCATGTTGATTCTGTTCTTCTCCTTCAAAACCTCACATCACTCACTCTGTCAAAACTGTCTTTTCTCATCACAAAATGTCTCATGTACATCCCCCCTGACTTTTGATTCCCGCTCCTAAGACTTCCATACGCTTGCTTTGCTCTTCAATGACTGCTGCAGTCATCTCCTCTTTGGTCTTACCTCCAGAAACCTTCCAAGTGCTGGCCAATCAAATCCGTGCCAGCAGGCATTGATGGCAGAAAACTCAGCAGTGTGAACAGTGTAATTCTAGCGTTTACCTTGAGATTGTAGCTTCGATCAATTTCTGGCTTCCTTGTTCCTTCTGTGTTGTGGAGTTGTTTACGACCGAGCAGTGTTTTGCTTCGTTCACTAAATCTGGAACTCCTGGCTCACACTTTGTTCATATGTCGCATCTTTGAAATGTACCTATAGCAACACATTTATACTAACCCTTTGTGCTTATTGAACACACCTCATGTCCTGTTTGATCATTTACTTGTAATTTTATTGATCTTGCTAGATAAGCTCCTTGAGAAAATGATACTAACCATAAACCTCTTTATAAATCTTGAATTATCTTACATGTCCACATTAGCAACTCTTTGCAGCATTTGTCCCATAAACATATTAATATAAACAAATGCATACACCAGCTCTCTTTCTGTTTCTATCTTCTCTCTGTGACTCCTTCACATACATAGCCCCCCCCCCGTCCCCCTTCCCTCCCTCCCTCCCTCGCCATCCTTGTCACGTCCACAGGGCTCGCGCTGCCTGCCTCGAGGTGAGAGGTCTTCTGTCTGGGGACCAGGGCAGCACACGCCTCTCTTTGATCTACCCCGCACTGGCTGCTACCTGCAGATAGCATATTAACACACACACATACACACACTGACACACACAGAGCGCTTTCCCTGTCAGCCATAGAGACATTTCTACATCTCCTGCTTCCTGCCTCTATGTTTCTGTTGGATGCATCATAAACTGTGCACACACTCAGGGGTTTTTCTCTAAAGCGTGGCTCTTGTCCAAAATAATACTTTTGTTCTTTGGACATACATTCAAGAGGCTTTTTTTTTTCATTTACAGCAAAAACCTGAGATTTTCTTACATGCAATCTGAGCTAGCAATGGAAAAATACAACAACAAAGTTAAAAGGTTTTAGTAAATATGTGTTTTGTGTGTGTGTGTGTGTGTGCGCGCGCGCGCGCTCTCACTGTCATCTGGTTACCATTTGAAGGCAGAATTACAGCTAATGATATCCTAGAGGAAAACTACAGTAGCTAAACATGCAACAGTTCCTCTGTTTCTTTCTCCACCTACTTCTTTTCCCTGTCAGTGTTTTCTTGTGGCGAGAAGCTGAAGACCGGTTTAAAAAAGAGACATTAATACTTTTGGGTTTATATGTGAAACCTTTTAAATCTCGCTCTGGTCCGAGTAAAGCTCTGTACTAACAGTTCATGTCTGTTTGTCTGCCTTTCTTTTTCTTTTTTGATATCAGTGTGCCACACAAATGCAGTGTCTACCCCCCTGGACACACACACTTTTTTGCCTCTGACATCTGGATTTAATCAGAATCCAACAATCCCGCAGCAGTGTCTCTAGGAGAGAAGTAGGTTAGAGCAGCAGTGTCAGATATCAACCTCTCTCCCAAACTCATTTGAATATCCACCGTATGTGTTTCTGGATGTATGAATGCACTGTATGTTTGTGCATAAGAGCAAATCAGACAAATACAAACCTCACTGCAACCAAAAATATTCAGATTTGTGATATTTGTTTGTATTGCAGTGGAAAAGCCATCACAACTTTCTCTCTTGTTTGGAGACCTGATGCTCTGAGATCAAACTCTTTGGTTCCTATTTTTTTTTTTTTTTTTTTTTTTTTTTTTTTTATCTAGAAACCAAAAAAGGAACAACTGAATGACACTGTTCAAACAACAAACAGCTCTGCTTCCTTTTTCCAGACTGTGGCTACCTTCTTGCACAATGCATTGCTTTGAGAGTTTGGGGACATTTGTGGCTTATTGCATCAGCCTGAAACTGTCTACTGCACAGCACACACACACACGCACCCTCTGATCAATGATTGGCATCGACACTCATCGGCTTTGGCTGTGCAGATGACGCAGGTAGATACTCTCCAAAGACTCGCCAGGTCTCTGCTACCATCCACACGTCACATTATGCACTGTAGCTACTGCTAACATCGCTCCTATGCACAGTTGTACATGTACGCACCCGTCCTGTCAGGAAATCATCAACCATGACAGGCTGTATGTGTACACAACAGCGCAAGTCGTTCGCCACCTGTAACCATGGTAACGGCACACGGTGATGCTGGGCGAAGGGGGAAACGTGCGGTTTGATTGACAGGGCTGATATTTAATGGATGATCCTTTTCCTTTTCTCAGGAAATGAACTGTGCAGGTGAAGGACAATACCAATACAAAGTTTAACATCCCATAGTCGCTGTCCAACAAAATGCCGCACGTCATTGAGTTGAAATTAAAAAAATACCTGCCATTCGTTGTTGTCAACTCATTTTGATCCTGCAGTTTTGTTTTAAGAGTCATTCAGTTTGTCTAACATCAACTATTTGTGTTGCTGGGGAAACGTACATTTAAACAGGAAGGAGTATGTTTCACAAGGCAAAGAAAAAGATCTGCACCCTGCTATCAGATTATATTAAATCGGCTTCTAGCAGTGACATCATTATGTACTGACACAGACATATTGAACTCTCCATCACTAACCCTCCTCCCATCTGACACTGTTACCTGTACCTGCTCCACCTCTCCTAATTGTCTGTATAGTATTATTTCCTTTCCTTCTCACTGCCACTCTCCTCCAGACTGAAATTTTTCTCTTTCCTCCTCCTCCTGTTTGCTGTTTATTGAATTTGAGCCATTTTTTGCATTTAGCTATTATGTGACCGGTATAGTTGAGCCTGTTGACTGTTGTTGTCTTCACCTACACATTTAAACCAGTAAACTAAGTGTGTTAGCAACTCAATATATTGCCATTTTAATTACATGTTCAGACTCTGTATGTTTATTTAGTGCCCTATATAGCCACCATGGTATGTGTAGTACTTTCTGCTAACAACCCCTCAGGGCAACACTCAGCATTTAATAGATGTGTAAAAGTTCCTTTGTGCAACTCCAGAGCTGCCAATTATGATGCAAACGTGATGATGATTCGTAAATGTCAGAAATATCAATTTACTGCTCACTACACAGTGCATTACTGAGCGAGGAGTGGCTGAGTGAATGAGTGGATAAGGATCATAACTGTCAAGTTGTTGTCTTCTGTTAGCAAAAGTCTCCACAGCGAAGGAGCCGAGGACCACAACATAAACTCAAATACATACCAGGGTGTGGTGTTCTCATCATTGTAGCCTGCCTGTTGAGCAACATCAGGTTGTAGGATTAGTGAGGAGGAAAAGTGTTCACCAACACTGAACACACTTTATTTAGCTCAGATGTAGCATATCTGCACAAATAATATGTATGAAACAACAGAAATTTAAAATGTTTGACTTTGCGTGAGAGGTCTGGTGTTAACAAAAAAGTCACTTTTGATGGTGATCCAGGATTTCTCAAGAACATCCAGCTCTGCGGGGTTATCCAAACATCTTCCTAAAGCAAAAGGCTGGAATTTATGTGTTCTTTCATGAGAAAAGTTTGCACGTTTGAATGTACGTCCACTTGTGCAGTGATGAAGAATTCTGTGCATACTTTCCATAGTGATATAAATTGCCGGCCTTGACAGCAGCTGTCTCTTACTCTATGATTTGTCTCTAACAGGTCTTCCCACCCCTTCCTAATGAGGCCGAGATTGCACACACCAAAAAGCTCTTCCGACGCAGGAGGAATGACCGACGGTAATGACGCATGCAAGCCTGCGCACACACACACACACACACACACACACACACACACACACCCCTACCTCAGTGAGCGGGAATGTTTTTTTATGTGTTGATGTCAGATGTCAGTGCACAGCCAGTCCCATAGCCTTAACATCTCTCCCCGGCCAAAGCAATGTCAAGACAGGAATGCAGGCTCCACACTTCACTGCAGACAGGAAAAAGAAAAAACACTGAGGAGATGTTCAAGGTTTTTATTTTTTATTTTTTTTACATTCAATATTCTATTCTCCTGCAGCAAGAGTCTGAACTGTGCTACACTGGCACTAAATTTTGAAGTGGCACATCTTAAGTGTATACACTCTGAAATCTAATTTCACCCAAGTCTGACTTCATTGAAACCAGGCCCTTAAGAGAGAGAGAGAGAGAGAGAGAAAAAAAATCTCTCTCGTTCTCTCACTCTCTACTCTGATGTCACTGGAAAACTGTTCTTCAGTTGCTAAGAGACAGGCAAAGAGAAAATATTTGGGTTGTATTTGTGGTTAAAAAGAGGAAATTTCAGCTATACGAAATGGACAAAAGCACTTTCATCCTTGTTTTTAAGCACAGAGAATAATTGGTTCTGTCCAGAGCTATTGTGTTTATGTGCGATGGGCGCAGTACAGGCCTGGCAAAAGGAAAAGAACAAAAATATGAACTTGGACCTACAGCAGTTTGCTTAGTTTTCAGTCTATTTGACTTGCAAACTGAAAATATTAACAAGAAATCATCTTGTTTTCTCACACAGGCTACTTCAATGCACATTTTTTTCCATTAACTTTACAGCTTTTATTTAAGGACTGGACTCTGAAATAGCAAATTCTAATCACAAGGTTGTGCAGAAAGAGATGCAATATAATTAGACTAAGAATGTATGTAGTTAGACTGAAACTGTCTTTAATGATCTTTTCCACATCTCAAACTTGCCTCAGCAGTGACTACATGCTGTTCAGGGCTTTGATACAGATGTCCCACCAGGCTACAACCTGAACCCCACATTAGCTTTCTATTAACAATTAATCTCTCTTGCTGAGGTTTCAGTGTTAAATTCAGCCTCCAGTCTCCTTACACAAAAGACAGACACCTCAAAGACTGGCCAAATATATTTGCACTGCAGCAATGGAGAAAGCGGAGTGAAGCTTAGCATGAAAAATATCAAAAGGAGGGATGAGGCAGAGGATAAGAAGGCATAGACAGACACGAAAAGCAGACTAGCTGAAGTCAGGAGGATAAAACAGAAATTTATTGTTCACAGAAGTGGAAGATTTCGGTCCATCTTGCAGATCATTAAAACATACACACACACTCCCCAGGCACTTTATTACAACTACCATACTAATGCTGTGCAGGGCCTCAGATCTTCATAGATGTTCACTAACCAGGAATATGGTGTATTATCATGCAATGAGTAGCCATAAGAAAATGGGGTGTTGATACAGTGTAGAATCTGTCCATTGATTCATGAGGCCAAACTGTGACTCTACCATGTGCCGCCTCAGCAGAAGTCAGGAGGCAACAGAGCAGGCTATGTTTGTCCAGTTTTGGTGAACCTGTGTCCACTTAGTCCGATGTGGTCTTGTGCCGTTGTAGCTCATCCACATCAAGGTTTGGCGTGTTGTTCATTCTGAGAAGCTTCCCTGCTCACCGCAGTTGTAAAGAGTGGTTATCTGAGTTACTGTAGCCTTCCTGTCAGCTCCAACCAGTCTGGCCATTCTCCTCTGACCTCTCATCAACAAGGCGTTCCCTTCCACAGAACTGCAGCTCACTGGTTAGGCTTTTTTTTTTTTTTTCTTAGAACATTCTGAGTAAAAACTCCAGAGACTGCCGTGCATGAAAATCTCAGGAGATCAGCAGTTTCAGAAATACTCAAACCAGCCTGTCTGGCACCAGAAACCATGCCACGGTCAAAGTCATTGAGTCATTTTTTTTTCTTCTCCCCTATTCTGATGTGAAATGTGAACACGAACTGAAGCTCCTGACCTGTGTCTGCAGGATGACATGCACTGCACTGCTGCAACATAATTGGCTGATTGGATAACTGCATGAATAAGCAGGTGTAGGCGTATTGATAGTAAAGTGCTTCGTGAGTGTATATACACATAAAAACAAGGTGGATGCACAGGGCATAAAGTCACAGAGAGATTCTTATACACAGTACAAAAGAGCTGGAAAAAAACATGCACTGTGAATGGATGAACATGACAATCAAACCTGACCAAGTGTGGAAACAGGTTATTGTAGCCTGCACAGCCATCATTGCTCTATACTGTCCTTTTATGAAGCTCTGCATGTTTACTCATCAAACACATTAACTGCATATGTTTGTTTATCAAACATGGTAATCCTCTTATGTCGATATTCTCCAGCGTTCAGGCTCCGTGACAGAACACAACCAGTAGCCTGAGGCAATACAGTAAATATTCATCGCAAAGGGGAAACCACATAGAAAATGTTAGCGTCGTGTTTATTTAGTTTTGCGTCGTATTTTGTGTCTGCGAAGAAAATAAAGGGAAATGTAAACTTGTTGGAAGCAGATGATGAAATACCGAGATAAATATTGACCCTATATGCGCAAAGCATGAGGGCTGAGGGTTGTGTTGGAGCACAAGAAAGAGAAACACTGCGAGATTGAGTAAAGGAAAAGTGTAGGCTGGCTGTGGCAGGAAGGAAAAGAAAGGGGAGGTAGTGCATGTGTTTCTACTTTAGTAGGCACGTCAAGCAGGGCTGAAATTAGTTGTGATTTACTGGAATGTGCTGCTTACTGCTTTCTACTCCAAAACAGAAAAGGGGCAAAAAAGGAAGCTAATATGCTCTCTATCGTCCCCTTTTTTCTTCCCTCTCTCTAAAAAAGCTGTAAATGTTTGGGGAACTTTTACACATGTACATGTTATTTGGTCTGTAAACGTGCACTTTTTTTTTTTTTTACACTGCAACATTTTCTTTGTTCTTGCAACTGAAGAAAGATGATTTCAACACCAGCTACTACAGCTGTCTGCCTTGTGGAGATGCCACTCAGTGTGGTTATAAAGTGATGAGGTGAACAGAGGGGTTTTAAACTGCAGAAATGTTTAACCACACCAAGCACCAGCTCACTATCTAGACTATGATCAGGATGATGTCTGCTCTGTGTGCATGCATCCATTTATGCACTCGAGTGAAAGTAAACTGCAGGGGCCAGATGCATAACATTGTGTGTTGAGGTCTTTGTGTATGCACAAAGACAGACATTTGCATAGAGATTTCTGAAGCTGTGCATGCACATGGCTCTGTTATAAACCTCAATCACTGTGGGACTGTGCACACATGGCACAAGCCTTATTCCCACTCCCACAGTTTGCTGGAAATGGATGTAAAACACACCTAATCATCTGCTTGCAAATGAAAACTTCTGCCTCTCTACTATTCATTAGACCTGCCAATAACAATAATGGCAGTGTGCAGTTTCATCTACTGTGTCAGGAAAGGGTCTCCAGTAGCACCTGAACAGCTGCTGCAACTGTTATTAACACATCACATTTTCAAATGTTCAAAATTCATCACCGTGTGTGCCAGGAAACCATCATCAGAGGGTAGACCTCAGTCATTTTTATTAAACAACAGGAAGAAATGATCACAGACTGAAACAGACAAAAATGCTTCATAATGGAGGATTTAATTATTAACACATGAAAATGTCAGTCAGTGTGGATAAAAAGAGTCGTTCTCAAACAGGGATGTCACAATCCCAGTAATATGATCAGGAGCACCAATTTTATTAAAACTCTAAGACTCACAATGCCTCATTTAACACCAGGGCAAACAACGAATCAATCAAATGCCAGTTCTCAACCAGGGCTAGCACTGCACTAGCCTAAAAATGCACCTTTTGACTGAAATGCACTGACGTGTAGATGGCAAATCCAGTATCACAGTGAGTGAAGTTTGCAAGCAACTTGGACAACTTTACTTTTCAATGCCTCTTGTCTTATATTTAATCTTTTTCCTTATCGCTTCACCCACAGCTGGTTAAACTGTGTACATGTGAGATGACGTATGTGTGCTGCGCATGCATTCACACCACACATTGATCTTTTTAAATAAATAGCGGTTCATGTGTGAGAGATGGTTTTGCGCATGGCTTTTGTGTTCATGCACTGTTTATACATCTGGCCCCAGGTCTGCTTGTTTTTCTGCACCTACGACGAGCAGTTTGCTCTCCCCGCTCATATCTTCTGGGCACGATGACTCAAAGTTATCGATTGTAATCTCTAATGTATTTATGCAGTCATGTATGCACACATTCAGTCAAGTTCTGGTTTTTTGAATCTTAAAACTTGTACAAAAAAAGAAAAACAGTGTAAAGAGTGTTGCAGATGTCCCGTCAGACAGTCAAAACTCGTCTCCCCACAGTCCATTAAAGCTGTGTGTTGTGGCCTGTATGAAGTTATTGACTGTCTGGCCTGCAGGCTTCTCTTCCCCCTGGGCCAATCGATTCTCTAGTCTGGGTCAACCAATGGTCCAATGGGTCCATGAATTCTCCATCCACACACACGTACACCTAGCAACAGCCATGATCGATCATCAGCATCCTACCTCCTCCCGTGATCATGTCTGCCCAATCATTTCACCTTTTTTTTAGTTATAGTGTTCCTTACTTCCTGTATGCATGTTGTTTGAATGACATAGTTATGAACCTGTAGTTCTTTTTGTTTTTTTGTTTCCCTCTTTGCTTTGCTGCTTCTCCTTTCTCCGTTATCTCCGTTCTATAATCTTCTGTTCCTCCTGTTAAATCTCCAATAATTCCTCCGCCGTTTTCTTCGTTTTTGTTCTGCCACTTTACTACGCTCTTCATCTGTCCCTCATCCTCCTCCATTCCTCCAATCACTTGCATTGTGGCATACCCTCTTCTCCTGCCTGTAGAGCGGTTGATCAGTTCACCCGAGACCAGTTAACCATACTTCTGCCTACTGGCCCCGGGGGAAAGCGGCAAGTCTCAGCCAGGTCAGTGACAACATATAAGCACAAACTGGGACGTGAATAGACTGTAAATATTTGACACGCTGTAAATTACATGGGATTTATTCTCCTTAGCAAAGTATCAACATCTAAAGGTCAGTTGATAAATGATGAGACAAGAATAAAAAGCTCCACTTGTGTTTGTTTGGTTTTTTTTCTTCCATCAAATACTTGAATATTTCAATATAAGAAGTAGGTAGAATGAAGATAAAAAGAACCAGGCAACATCAAAGACAAATTGAAATCTAATTTATGTTACAGGACTCATCATCTCAACCAAAAAAAAAGTATTTTCTCATTTGATTAGACGGTTAATCACGCTGGAGATGATGTGTTTAAGTAACAAGATATTGTGAGATGAAATTTCATCAGTGGCCCCATCATTTATCCTTAATGCAAACATCTCCCTGGCACTAATATGACTGATATATGGTCAATCCAAGCAACACTCAGGCTACTGCAGAGTTCACAGTCATTAAATATGATTAACATTTTATTACTGTCTCACTTTCACCTCTCCACATCACCAGCAGATCGGGGGAAGGTCTTATTAGAGCTGAGCCTGAAATAACAGCCACTGTAGAGATCAAATTAATCATCAGATGAGTGAATGTGTCTGCTTCAGAGAGGGAGACATTGTACTCGTCAACTCTTAGGGCGTCTCTGAGCAGTCCGCAGCTTTGCAAAAGATTATGAAATCTCCCTCTCAGCACAGAGTGCACATAAAATCAAATCTCTTTGAAACTATTTCTGTCAGTCAACATTAAGGTAATACAAAGAGCTTGGTGAGGAGGAAAAAACCATGATAAGCTGCCATGTGATAATTAAAAGTTTACTGTAGAAGAGAGACACTGCAGGTACATTTTCAATTTTATCATTAAAGTAAAATGTGTAAATGGAAGAAATCTCAATCTTAAAACTTTGTCAAAAAAAAAAAAAGTTTTTTGCACAGTCAGGTGCAAAATGCAACAGTATGCAATGGAAACAAGCTTGGTTAATCACTTGTGACATTTATGAATCATAACTTAACATGCAAAGAGATAACAAATAGCAGCAATTTCTGCATTTGTTTCCATCATTTGAAGTTTGATTGGCACATTTTCCTCTTCTGCAGTGGTTTTCTGGCCTTTGACTGGAAAGTTGGTGACACCAGCTGTTTGTCTCCAACCATGAATATTTGCATATCAGCAGTGGATGGAAACCTGCATCAAATCATATTATATTCTTTTCTCAAACTTCATTTAGACTTATATTTGGAGGGAAAGCCACTTTTTGCTTGCTATGGAAGGACTTCAGTTAGCTGTGTTATTAAACAAGTTGTTTGAACCAACACAAATCTGACTTAGAAAGATGCCGATAACATTTGCAAAGTGTCTGAGGCAGGCTGCGGCTGGGTGCAGAAGAGAGTCAGAAGATGAACTGTCTCCCAACCTCCCCAAGAGACTGGAGTGGGGAGGCCAGGCGAGACATAAACCAAATGAAAACACACAAAAAAGACTATTAATACACTCTGCTGCATCGCACACACACACACACACACACACACACACACACGACAGATGGGTGCCAGTTGAAGGGAAAACCAACTACGGCTTCAACTCTCAAATCTTTTCATCACTGATTAATCTGCTGATTATTTTCTCAGGCACCAGGCTGTAAAATAAGTCTGAACAAAGTAATGTTCACAATTTCTTAGAGCTTAGTGTATCTTAAGTTTTTTGTCTTTCACAGCCCAAAATCCAAAGTTATTTAGTCGATAACTAAAATAATCCCAGATGGAGCCTTAGCTGGAAGTGAAATGTACTGTTTTTATTGGAAAAATGCAGAAATAGGGTTTATGTCATTTGGTCTATGAAACATCAGGAAACAATGGAACATGTCCATTACAATTTCCATGTCCAAGTCCAAATCAAATGTCTTACTTCGTCCAACCAGCAGTTCAAAACTGAAACAGACATTAATTTGCTATAATGTTAGAAAGGCGATTCAGAGGTCTGGAACCAGGCTACTGTGTGAAACAGCTGTTCCAAAATGTCTCACAGGTGACATGTTGGGGTTGAGATCGAACCACTGAGAACACAGAAGCATTTGATTGACAGCATTTTCATACAGTGTGTCCTTTGTGTCTCACTTACATGGTAGAATCCGCATTTTTGGAATTTTCCCTTCATTTACAGGATAAAGCAGCTCAATAACAAGGCCTCAAAGCTTGTCAGATCAGTTGTATCTTCACAAAGATAGTATTAATCACAGGGCAATAAGTTTGACATTGCACATAGATTCTGTGACTGTCTTCACCGTTGTGCAATACAGAAGGACAACACATCAATAGGCAACTGGAGTTGTATACTGGTTCATCTCTTAGTTATTTTCACCTCACATTCAGGGAGAGGTCTTGTCTATTATCCAGCACTTTCTTTTATTTTACAGGTACAGAACAATGTATATATCAGCAGCACTGTGGGCTGTGAATTTCTACCTAATTTGTCACTTTTCATTTGTTTGACTTATGCTTGACTTGACATATGAATACACTAGGTTTCTTTGAAGCTCATAAAATTTCCAAGGTGATTTCCAAGGTTTCCCTAGTATTGAACCATTTGGGGTGAAATGAATTGGTCTGCAGACTTGACTTCTGAGGTGGAATTTCTGTGCTGGGCCTGTGAAAGAGAACTTTCACCTTGTGAGAAGTTCTCTTTCACACAGTGGAACAGTTTGTGTGCTTTTGTTCTGCAGCCTCAAAAAATGTCTGGCCTGCCCATTCATTTTTCATGTTTTGGTCTAAAAAATCAGGCTATTGAAGGTTTGCTAAATTAAAAAGGGCAAGGAAAGGGCTTTTATGAGGCATGATGTAACCCACATTGCAGTCTTGGCATTGATGAACTCTTGCAACATGCCTTTCTTAGCTTGTCAATCCAGCGCCTCTCAAGGCTTACACAGCCCAATGGATGTCACAGATTTTTATTTTTTATTTTTTATTTTTTTTGCTTTTGTGTCTTCTTGTTTCTTTTCTAATAATTTTTGTACTATCTCTTTGTAAAATAATCATTTCACCTCGTCTTTGAACAGCTTGAGTTTAACTGCAAGGACCTCTGATGCATTTTGTACCTTTCCAACACCAACTGAACTGCCACTGAATTCAGTACATGAACAAACAGAACAAAGTTATTATTTTTCAGGACTAAGGAGAATTGTGCTCCTTGTGGTCCAATCTAAACTGTCCATTTAAAGACACACCTAATATGATTATTATGCTTTATGTCACACCAGTATAATAACTTCATGCTTCTATAGCTACAGAATGTCCTGGATGTTTTAGTAACTTCTCATAGTTGGCAACTTTTCTATTATTCTGATTGCCGTTACAGTACACGTAGCTTTGTGTGTTGTCATACCCTATGTGTACATGTACATGCACTGATGTCATGTATCTTGAATCCAGTTGGGATTGTTTAGATCTGATTTTTGAAATGTCACCTCTTCAGTCTGCCGAACCATAAGGTCGGCACTGAGCTGTAAATATAAACATGTAGCCAGAAATAATAACTCAGATGTACTGTAAACGTAGAAAAATTCAAAATGTGTTTTTCCCATGGCTGAACTACTTCATGTCTACTTCATTTTTTTGTTTTTATTGAAATGACATGTCAGGCACCACAAACCAAATTTGATGATGAGCCACTTTACATCTGTTGTTGCTGAGCAGGTGAAATGCAGTTTGTGGTGAACTACAGTGAAGCATATGTTGCTGCTGATGCATGCTGATTGATGGAGAAGTGCAGTTAACTACTGGGACACTGGGTGATTTTGACAAGAGCCTAAAATGACCAGATGAATGGGTCAGAGCATCTCTGAAATCAGATTGTGGGGTGGATGGACAAACCATGCGCTGATGAATCACTGATGTGTTAGACTAACAAAGGTTATCCTGGCCCAAACTGAGGGAGGTTACTGTGGCACTAGTTGCACAAAATGTTAATGATGGTTATGGGAGGAATGTGTCATCTACACAGTGCGTCACACGTTGCTGTGTATAAAGCCAAAAAGCTGCTGTTTTGATTCTGTTTTTGGTGGTTTTATCCATCCCTACGCACCAAAGACACAAAGTTGAAACAGCCTAGATTTCCTTAATGTTCAGAAAATCAAGCATTTCCGAAATGTCAAGATGTAAAAAGAGCAGTTATAGACTCAACTGAATCAGAACAAAGGTGTGCTGGCTGCTGCTCGCTGAGTTTGTGCTAGTTCACAGGCTGAGGCAGATAATAGGTTGCCTCCTCGGTGCCAGGGTGACTAATCCCCTGGACCATATGTCAGCGGCTTGTCAAGCCCAGAGCCAGTGCAGCAAAAGCACAGAGCCATGCAGGACAGGAAAACACAGACACACTGTGCATCCACATGTAAGCAGGCACCAGGCCTTTGAAGTTTTAGCTGCTTAAATATTGTGTCAGTAGATGATAGATTGTTTGTGTTCTGACAGTAACATTTTCATAAGAGCATCGGTTTGTCACTGTGACTAGATAAGGAGAAGAAATGGACCATCTTTACACTAGTACAAGAAGTTGTATTGAGTTTTAGGTGGGACAGAGGTGGGAGGAGGTTGTGAGGTTGTCATGGTGCCCATGTGACAGAGAGGTGGTCAGAGTAAAGCAGAGGAGTTTAAGGTACGAGCCAGCTGCTGCTTCATCATCATGCTAACCGAGACCTGCTCTCATTCCAGGAGACAGCAGCGGCCTCAGGGAGGAGGAGGCGGCGGCGGCGGCGGCGGAGGAGGGAAGAACCAGCCTCAGCAGATACAGCAACAGTCACCACAGCACCAGAGGGATCAAACCCAACAGCAGGCTCTGAACCAACAGCAGCAGAACTCCACAGAACTGGGAGAGAACAGAAACAACAGTGCCGACCGACCGCCTCGCCAGTACCAAGGAGGACATGGGCAGCGCCCCGGAGGACCACCGCACCACGGGTACAGCCAGAACCGGCGCTGGCACCACAATCAGAAAGGTCAGGGGCACGGACAGACAAATGCCATAGGCGATAAAGGCGTACCCCCGAGAACAACCAAAGACAAAGAGACTGAAAATGTAAAACCCGGGGACGAGCAGATCAGACCGCCTCAAGACTTCAGCAGTAAGAGTCCCAATGAATCACCCAATTCTGACTCCACACCCATTACACATGATTTCCCTGATCTGACAGCTAATAAGGAATCTCCCAACCCAGCAGGAAGTGGGAAGGCAAGCGAGGGCCAGTCGGAGCAGCCCAAAATCAGCTTGCTGCAGTCGTCAAAGGAGAGGCTGAGGAGGAGACTAAAGGACAAGGTACCGAAAAGCTGCTTAGTGCCTGTCAGTCAGTATTAAGGCAATCAGGACTAATGTGTATGTGTATACACGCGCCACCATTTGGTCTTATAATTACTTTCATTATGTTCCCACACACACACACACACACACACACACACATATACTGTCATTAATACACAGACATCTAGACACACACTTTTCTCATACTGCTTTGCTTTGAGTCAATTCTACTTAGTTCTTTAGCATCCAGATTGACACACACTCAGACTGGCAGGGAGCAGAGTACGTGTTCTCACTGAGGAGGTGAAGAAACTAAAGCAGCATTAACAGTTAAACAGTTTTGATGTTTTCCACTGTGGCCACTGAACTGGCGAATCGGCCCCACTGCGCCGCCGCTCTCGGCTTCCTCCCTCTACAGCGAACTCATTACCTACCAGGGGTGGTTTGATTTGACAGCATGGTACCCTCCAGCAGGCAGGATTTAATAAACACGTACTCAATGATGCCAGCAAATCAATGAATCGAGCCTAAGAGCCACATTTTCCCCGATTGGGATGTGCTGAAACTAAAGTATTAACAACATAAATAAGGTCATAAAATAAGATCTGGTGTATTGGTTACGTGTCACAAGCCACTGATTGGGATTCTTGTCATGTGAGTTGAGTGTGACCGATGTGAGAGCAAAGAGAGTGTCATTTGTCATGGCGAGGCATATATTAGCACAGTGATTCCCACACAGAGGACTTTGATGGATTGTAGAGTGGCTCAATAAAAAAAATAGAAATAACAATGTGGATTTATATATATATATATATATATTTGTATGTATGTAGGATACCACGTGTTACAATTTGTGAGTGCGTGTTTGCAGAGCAGAGATGTTGAAGCAGCTTGAAGAGATGACATTAGCATATAAATAGTGTCAATGAATGAAACAAAATCACACCATTATTCATGTATGAACATAGTTTATCTTATGTATTTGAACTAATTGACTTGCTTCGATATCTATTATATCAAATGTGTGGAAAAACTGGCTTATATCATCAGTTTAGTCCTTAGAACATTTGAGTTTGTGGTAAAACTAATGATGGAGATGAATATTGCATCGTCACCAGTCACCTGTCACTCATGTCCTTTCTCCTCTCGGGCTGCAGGAAGAAGCACGGGTGGAGGCGTCAGGCTCCGGGTCACAGAACATGGACCGACTGGTGGACCTCCTCAACAGCATGAGGAGCAACAGCAGCGGGGTGGAGCAGCAGCTGGCCTCCTTCATGGAGGAGGCGCAGTGCTCGGCGCGGTCGGAGGAAACCCTGGCTCAGGTGGTCAGCACTATCTACTCCAAGGCCGTGTCGGACCGGAGCTTCGCCGCCACGGCTGCCAAGCTCTGCGACAAGATGGCGCTGTTCATGGTGGAGGGGACCAAGTTCAGATCGCTGCTGCTCAACATGCTGCAGGTGAGCTAACTCCGTTTTTAAAACTTACCTGCAGATCTCTTGAAACAAGGTGCTCCCAAACACACCCTTTCAAAGCTCAGGTTAAGATACAAGTATTTGATAATATGGTATGTTTGATCCTGCTTGTTTTAATAAAATCCCTGCTGTAACTTAGTCGTTTCAGTGCGCCGCAGTTTTACGAGAAGCACTCTCAGGTGGAAGCCAACTGTGTGGGTGATGTTGTAAATGTCAGTGGGCAAAGTAGCTAATCTAAACACCCAGGGGAGAGAGACAGAGAGACCCCCCTCCACACACACACACACACACACACATACACCCCTCCTTCACCCTCCATCCCTTCACTTTACTCCACTGTTCCAGTCTTGCACCCATGATGAAAACATCCTCTCAGCCGTTATATATTTCACCGCTTCTCTCTCTCTCCCCCTCCTCCCCCCTCTTTCCTTCTTCCCCCCTCTGCGTCCCTCATGAGCTCTCTATTCCCATGCTCCCCCAGAAAGACAAGGGCCAGTGCCTCGCTACTTCTCCCTGCACCCCCGCTTCCCTCCCTCCCTCTGCCACGCTCCTTCCTCCCTCTCACCCCTCGCTCCATCCTGAGAGCCAGACAGCCTCGCCACAGCGGCAGACAGTCTAGAAGTAGGCAAACAAAACATACACGCTGTCTTCAAATGACATTCAAAGTCTAAATGTTAATCCACCTGCTGCCTCGTCGTCTCTTCTCCTTTTTCGCAGTTCTCTCTCCTCCTCCTGCAAATGACCTCTTCTGCCACACTTCTTTTTTTTCTTGCCCCCCCCCCTTCTGTTTTTGTGTTTTTCCATTGAAACACCTCTTTCTTTAGATGTTTAGATTCTTATCCCAGACTCAGCAGCCATGAATCCTGCCTTAATCCTCTTAATCCCCCCCCCCCCCCCCATCAATTTTTATTTATGCCCCCTTTATCACAGCTGTGTGGTCCTGCCCCTTCCTTTATTTCTCACTTTAATTCCCACTTCCCACCCAGCATGGACCCCCTCCTTGTCTTTGACATTTTGGCTTTTTTTGCTTTTAAACCATTTTAAATGTCATAAGTGGGCTCATGAAGGCCATCATTAATGATGTTGCCTCCAGACCCCTACATCTCAATATGGGGATAATTAGTGTGCGACCGCGCTGCTTATTAAACGACAGGCATCAGGGTTTGTTGTTGCTTTGATTAAAAATATCCAGACTTTTACCCATGAAAGATACTGTTTATTTAGCACAGCTTTTTTCCCCACTAATGCTGTTGGCCTCTCCATCATCTCCTCTTCATAACTAAATCTGTTGTTGCTGCTGCTAAAGCTATTACTTTGCTACTTTGCTTGCTATTTTTGCTTTTGTGTGTGTGAATTCGTATGTCCCCCTTCTCCCGGCTTGTTTAAGTGTCAAATACCATGGCAATGTCCTTGGTAGGTGTACAAGAGGCGTGCGTTGTCGTTTTTTGAGTGTGTATGGTATGTTTGTTTTTGACAGTGTGAGTGAATTTTCGCTGGGATCCATTCAAAGCTGCGTACTTGGTGCATGTGTGCGTACGCGCAGGCCTTCAGCACAGTCGTACGAGTCTGTGAGAATATAAACCGCTCGTGTCTCCAGTTCAACTCAGTCGACAATAACACAAGGTACACTCAGGAAAAATATGTGATGCAGAGCGAGCTGCTCTGACTGTTAATAAAGCTTTGGTTTAACCTGCTGTATAACATCTTTACAAGTACGCATTAGGCATTAACCCATATTAACCCCAGCGCACCGACACAGTTCACTACCCTTCACTTTCAAACCAAATTAACATATTCTCCTCTACTTTTGGCAGATAGAAGAAATTCATGAATTTGTTTAATGTGTTTTTCAACAGCTTTTTGGCTTTAAGTACTGTAAGCACCGCAAGGTTAATACACGTGCCACCTACAAAAACTCCCCATCACAGAGATAGTAAGATGTTAATGGTGATTACCACTGCTGCTGATGAATTTATGAAACACTTATATATCCACCTACCTACTGCCTACAGAGAACTTGTATGACACCTTTATAAAGCAGCCTGTCAGTGTATCCTTCCAGACTAAATCTGCATCTGATTCTCTCCACAGAGGGATTTCTCCCGTCGTGAGGAGCTGCAGCAGTCCGACGTGGAGAGGTGGTTGGGTTTCATCACCTTCTTGTGCGAGGTGTTCGGCACCATGAGGAGCAGCTCTGGGGAGCCATTCAGGGTACTTGTGTGTCCCATCTACACCTGCCTACGAGAGGTCTGTATCTAGATCTGCTCTTGTCAATAAGCAATTGATCAACCTTATCTATGTGTCCACTAATGAGTGCATCTCGTCTGCTCAGATCAATACATGCACCAAGCCTAGAGTTTCCTGTTTTTGGTCAGACCTTGTCTAGACTGAAGCCACCACTGAGGTTTGGTTTCTTGGTGCAAACAGTCGGGACTCTATCAGTTCCAGGAAGAAAACATGACCCCCAGGTTCAGTTCCCATCAGCTGGTCGTGCTGTCGTAAATGCACCATGGAAACCGTACAGGGTAGCTGCAGCAGACGTACCACAATACAGAAGTGGTTGATGACAGATGGAATATTGAAAGGGGAAGCGAGGGGAGGGGGCGACTGTGGTCAGGATGACAGTTGGTGTGCAGGAAGTTTACTCATCGCACGACAGGTAGAGGAGGCATGAAGAGGCAGGAGATGACAGAATCTGGGAGTGAACGTTTTCTTTAATATGTAGTTTAGAGCGTTGAAGAAGAAATGATGACAGGCTTTGGGACACGTGGCAGGTAGTTTTACAGCCCACGTCCACACCTCTGCCGGCCCAACTCTCAACACACACCCTGCGTCTCGCTACCAAACACAATCACACAGTGCTAATGCCATCCACACCCTGTCTGAGCGTACGCTTGTGGCATTATCACAGCTTGTTAAAACGCTCAGCGACGTGACCAAGGGTGTGGAGTAACCAGTCAGGAACACACACACACGCTGTCCATATTCAAGAATCAGCAGTGTCATGTTTAGATTTATGACGTCTGCAGTCAGAACATAACTGTTAACAATGAGAAAATATTTCTATACTTGCGCATATATATATATATATATATATATATATATATATATGTGTGTGTGTGTGTGTGTGTGTGTGTGTAAGTAAGTGTGTGTGGGCCCATGTGCCTGTTCAACACTCTCTTTCTCAGAGCCATTGTTCCTAATTTTTATCCATCTGCTGTTTTGACTATCCTGCTGTAACACATCAGACTCCAGCAACAAGCCATGTGCTATAATGTTTACTTGTGTGTTGTGCAGGCATATGTCCCTGTGTATGTTTGTGTGTGTGGCAGTGTCTCTTGTAGCGGCTGTCCTTTGTAGACCAGTATTAGGTAACAACTGAGGTGTGTTAGGGTGTGTGTTTGAGTGTGCATGACAGCAGTGTGTATACACTCTGTTTAAACACACTGAACAGTGATGTCATCTATTCATGACTGACAGGATGTTATATTGACAGTCCTCTGATTGGCTCTATGGTGAGGTTTTTTTTTTTTGTTTTGTTTTTTGAGTGCAGGACAGGATCTAATTTACATTAAGCAATTGATGAATTTCACTTTCAATTCCAATTTTGGCCTGCAGTGGTCGAGAAAACAGAAAACAAGATGGCAGCACAAGGAGGCAAAGAGACACATTGAAGTTATTATTTTGCCAATAATAATGATTTTAAAATTACAACAGTGTTTTATGTCACATACAACTTTAGTCCTTATATTACAAAACCAGATGCCAATTTGTTTTTATTTTTACACATTTTCATCTCTTACAAAGCTGCAAATTAGTCAGACTTTTGCAGCTGTTGCTTAGTAACACATCTTTGGAGTTGGGTTTTCTGGCCACCAGGTGACCAGTATTCAATCTCATTTTTGGTCTCCACCATCACCCGAGGAAGATTTCTAACTCTTTAACTGTGCTGGGCCGACAGTGTGCTGTGGGCGTATTAATGCTGTTGTGTTAAACTCCCAGCTGCCTCTAGACACGATGCTGACAGTAGCAGTGAAACTGAAGCAAAACAATGACAGATGCAGAAATACTCAGCAGGGGAAACAGCAGAGTGGGATGATTACTCTCTGTAGGTCCATCACTACAACCAACTGCTTCCACATGACACACAGGCATTCGTTCCATTATTGATATGATTGAAGAATCTTATAGTCAGATTCTTCCACAAATCAGATGGGAAACTTTTCTGTTGGGGGTGGGTCTCACTATGCCGAATTCACGAGGCACAAGTTTTCCTTTCCTCAGCTTGTGTATTGAGCCAGATCTGCTTTGGCATGTTGCTGTGGTTACATAGGTTGTTAAGAAACTTTGTGGTGGGTGCATAAATTTAGAACAGTGATTGAGCCAAGCAACATGTGCATGAAACAGTTGAAATACACCTACTCTGGCTTCTGTCAGAAGTTCATTTCTGCCCAGACCAGTGATATAAAAATAAAGACAGAGCCTGTGCTAACCTGCACCTACAGCAATAAAAACAGAAACAGAATCATTATAAAATAGCTTTTAAAAAAGGCTAAAAAGGAACAAACAAACAGTCCTGCACTGTTTAAAAAACCTGGAAAACCAGAGGGCAGGTTTCAGGACACTTATTAATTATCTATAACATAAAACTGTCTTTTATTGAAGCAAATGACCTGTATGTGGCCCACAGAGGACTTCATCAGGATATTGGTTTGCAGTTGCACACTGCAGAAAGCATGCACTTAAACTGTCTGGTGGTGACATCAGAGGCTATTTATATTGTGCCTTGCTCTCCCCTTTTTGAAAGACACCATTGACCCTCATGAGCCAGAGTCAATGAATAAGAATATTCATTAAGACAGTGATGTGTCTGCCTCAGTCTTCAACCTGTCCTTTCATATTCTGTCTGTCAATCAGGTTTAAGTTTGTTTTGTTGTACTTTTAGTTTAGTGATTTTTGTTTGATGGAGCTTTTTGTTACTAAAATTCATTGCTGATGCAACACAAATAGAGTAATCTTATGTAATGTAACTATGGGAGGTGCTGGTCCTGACACTAGACCTGCTGTTGCTATGCAACAATGTGAAAGCCAGTTATAAAGTTGAAGTAGTCATAATCTTGATCAAACGTGCTTCTCTTTTATCCTCTCATCCTTTTTGTTGTTGTTGTTTTTTAGTCAGCAGTCTGATGACAGGTAACAACGTATACAAATGGATGCATTTGAGTAATGAAGTCAAACTGAAGGCAGATGAAGTCTCAGCAGAAAATTCAATTGACTGAGGTTGTTGTTTTTTTTTTAGTTGACTTCACTTAAGTCACTCAAGGTGCTGTTGTCATGTTGCCAGCATTTCTTCCCCTCAGTGCTACAAGAGGATCTCGGCTGTCCTAGTTTTTGTTGCCTCTTATGTTCCTGATCAAATGTCTTCTGAACAAGATATAGTGTGAATGGAAATGACACAGAATCCCGAGGTTTCCCGGTGCATAGAGCTTTGTTTCCTGATGATGTAACTAAGCAGAGATCTGGGCTGACTGGCTGTTTCAGCTTCAGGAGAGAGAGAGAGAGAGAGGGAGACTGTGTTCATCAGCCGCACAGAAACAGTTTCTTCTGCTGATGCTCCTTTTCTACTTCTATTACGGAATAAGAACAATAGGACAGCCATGGCATCGGAGAACAGTCAGAGGAGAAAGAAAACAGCTGTTGTGATGGATAGGAGGAGTGATAATAGATACAGTAAGTATAGATTAGACCATTTTAAAACGTATCGAGGAAAACTTCACCCTCAGCTCCCCAGAGAACTCATTACGAGCTAATCCTGCCTGTCACACTCCTCTCCTGCTCTGGAAGCGACGAGACTTGTGTTCCCACATCAAACAGCCACACTGTCACACACCCGTCTGAGCATAGTGAGGAGCTGACGTCTGCACAAGCGCTGGGCCTGAATGATTGGTGGAATACCATTAATCTCACTGCATCCATCAAGAGCATCAGATGGTGGTGATTTCTGTTGCTTTTTCACCCACAGCGGTTCAGACATTGTTTCCATGAGAGTGTTTTTCTTGGAGCTCTTACTTGAAGCCTGCTTTAACAAAGTTTAATCTGTGTGTGGATGGAGTTGTACTAAAAATGTTGAGATTAAACACAGACATGTAGGTCCCATCATGACTTCACACATTTGTCACTTCATTAATTCTTCTTCGAAATATGTAAAAACACCTCGCGTCTGATTTTTAAACATGTTGTGTATTCACTACATGATCTCACTATTTCCATAATTATGTGCCTGTATGGTGCATTTACACCTTATTTTGCTCATTGTGCAGCAGGCCTACACTTCCAAGGCTTAATTAAGCATCACTCCAGAAACAACAACCCCCACCTCCCATTTCCTCCCTGTTACTTCCTTCCCTCATTCAGGTTAATTAAAAGTGCCACTTCAGAAACAGACTTGTAAGAAGTAAACTGGCTTCAGATATGTGTTTAATCTGTAATCTGACAGTGAATGCCCATAGTTTAAGATGGCAGCCTCTGACTCCATCGCTCTGCCTCCCTTTGTCGCCATCCACTCCCTGTATTGTTCAAAAGTGGCAGTTGTGTGCCCATCTGTGCATGGGGCCAGCAAAGGGGGAAAAGCCAGCGAACATGTTTACCAGCTCCACTGTTTGTTTTTGGCTACACTGTGTGCGTGTATGTGTGTGTGTGGATCTACAGTGTGCATAAAGCGAGCCTTGGTGTGTGATGATCAGCCAGCTTGGCAGGATGAAAGCATGGTCTGTTGTCTTCCAAGATTTAAAATGTTAATGTAGAAAATATTTACGATCGGGATTAGGTTGTTTTCTTTCTCTTTTTTTCTTGTGAACTGATTAACACACGCAAACACTTGCATTTGCTTAATCTCCCCGTGTGGCCTGTGCCCAAATATACATATATTTATACATCTGCTGGCCTTGTTAGATTTTCGGTCACTGTGCTGGACCTGTTGTTGATACTGCATTTGAATTTCTCTTGGTTTATTTCATTCTGTGCAGCTCTCCTCTGTGCTCTATATTCACATGGTGTCCATTCTTGTCCCCTGTAGCTGTTAGAGTCCTCAGACGTTAAGGAAGACGCAGTCCTCTGCTGCTCCATGGAGGTATGTACCTCACCACCACCATCACCACCACACAAAAAAAGGCACCTAAAAACAAGTCTTAACCCTCAAAAAGCCCTTTGAAGGTCAGTCCTTATGTGCCAAGCGACCAAAATGTCCTCACTTTGCAAATATGTCCTCACTCCCAAAATAGACTTACAAGACACACAGATGCAGAACACTTGAAAGGGGTTGATTTGTAATTTGTGTTAAAGCTCAGCTGCAAAATTTAACACAATACCTAATGTTTGTAGTTGGAGTCAGAAGCCCTTGTTTTATTTTAGTATCTGTACAGCCATCTCAAATACAAATGCATAATCCTGTATTTAGAAGGTTGCATGTTTTTCTTTCAGGCTCTGTGTTATAGCAGATTCAATTTGAAAAGAAAGAATGGAAATGGCATTAAAGTACCAAGTCTCAACTTTAACCTGAGCAGGTTTACATCAGTTTTGGAAAAGCTACAGAGGTCTGAACTGTGTCTTTGATATTCTAAAGCAGTTTGTGCTCTGACCATTTCTGCTGATCTCCTCAGTGTTATGAATATTAAAGCAGTGCAGGTGAATTTCAGCAGGATTATAGATAAAAACCAAACTGGGGCCACTGTACAAAAACAGAATACGGTCTAGAAGAGACAGGCGAGCTCTGCACAGCATAAAAAAGTTCCCAGTTGCTCACAAACAACTCCAACCTTTTGCAACCTTGATTATTTACCAGCGGGCCGTCACACACTCACAGCTCTATGGCCAGAGGGTGTGTGAACCTCTGCTGTCCACAGTCTGTATCCACAGTAACAAGGTGCCAGACGCTGTGTCCTGGTCTCAGTGAGGGACCCAAAACACTTTCTCTGACCTCGAGCCTCCTCACTGACTCCCTCCCTCTGTCCGTTCTCTCTCCACCAGTTGCAAAGCGCCGGGCGTCTCCTGGAAGAGCAGCTGCCAGAGATGATGACCGAGCTCCTCGCAGCCGTCAGGGACAAGATGCTCTGTCCGGCCGAGTCTCAGCTGACCCGCTCTCTCCTCATGGAGGTCATCGAGCTGCATGCACACCGCTGGAGCCCCCTGGAGGCTCTCACCACCCAGTACTACAACCGTACCATCCAAAAGCTCACCACCACTGCCTAGGTGCCAGCTCCCCGAGAGGAGAGGAGACATTTTCCAATTGCGCAACAGTCCGCACGTCTAGTTTTACCGCAAACAAAAAGAAAAAAGTTAATGACGTCACTCTCGTATCGTAATTAATAGATGCTTCACGTGGTAACTGTACAATTGGATAATTTCTCAAAGATAGGCGTCCACTGCCACAAACGAACCACACACAGCCACCAGGCAGGTAGCACTCAGCTATCCAGGAAACACTACACGTGGCTCTGAAAGAATGACGAGCCTATCTGACACAGATTGGAGAAAACACCAGTAAATAGGTGGCCAGTAGGGGCGTGCTGGGCCACACAGACTGTGGGAGCTCGCCTGGATGTGGCTGCTGAGGGGTGAAGGAGAGAACAGACAGGAGGGGAGGGGGGTCACGCAGAGGAGAGGAGGAGAGGGCAGCAGACTGTCTGTAGGGAATAGAGAGATCTGTGCCCAAAGATGAATGGAGGAAGGGAGGGGGTGAACAGGGTAGTGCGTGTCAGTCTCTTCATTGTGTTCATTTGCCCCACCGCCCTCCCCTTCCCCTCTGTCTCTCTCTCCTTCCCCCCACCTCTGTCTTTCCGTCAGCCCCTGGGGTCTGTGTGGCTGATAAAAGAGAGGAGGAGGAGGAGGTGGAGGCAGGGAGTAGACACGGTGCTGTCTGTCTGGGCCGTCTGCACCGCCGGACCAGGGGACCAGGTCAAAGGGTCTCCTTGTGGAGCTCCCCCAGCTCCCACAGCTCCTACCAGCCTTTGTCTCCCCCAGCCCACCCCCTCACCCCCCTTCAGCAGAAAGCCTTTTGTGGGGATGAGACAGCGGGCCTGCTGGGCTGGCCTGGGCTGAGGATAAGGATCAGGCTGGCTAGAGTAGGGTGGCAGATGGCTACTTGAGCCCTTGTGAGACGACACACTCCTAACACACCCCTCTGGCACCCCAGCCTGCTCCCCGAGCTCAGGCCGCTGTTACCAATAGAGACAGCAGAAGTGTTGTGGTGGGGGGTCAGGAATAAAAAAAAAAAAAAAAAAAAAAAAGCATTAAAACAGACACTGCTGTCTGATAATTCTTTTGTTTTTGTCCTACAGGGGAATGTCTCTTCTCCTCTGTTAAGCCGTGCATGTCCATGCTTTGTTAACATCATCATTGATATTATTATTATGACATTATTATATTATTTTTTTAATCATTTTTGTTATTGTCATTTCATTTTGAAGTCTTGTTTTTATGATAAATGTATGTATGAGATGTCGTAGCGGTAGGCCTTATTGCACAGGTTTGATTTGTTTGCACTGTTTTGAGGCAATTTGCTTTAAGAAAAAAAATTCAAAATAAGCAAAAGTTTGAATTTGAATCAGTGCTTGTGGTATTATAATATGAAGAACTCTAGTGAGAGAGATGGGTTGAGCCTAGTGAGGGATTTTAGGATGTTTTAATGGACTAGTGGCCTTGTCAATTATCCATTTTTATAGGCGCTCTCTTGTTTTGGGGCCTGTGGGGCCTGCGGCAGCAGGGAGCATGCTGAGGACTAAACGGTTGGACTTGTTCACATTGTTCTGTTGCTCAAGGAAAAGAAAAAAAACACATTTGAAGATGAAAAAAGTGACGTGACGTTTAAAAAAAAAAAAGAAAAAAAAGAGCATGGCACACAAAGAAACAGAAGTGGAACGCTTCTTCAAAAATTTTTTCTCGTACTCAAGCCATTCTTTGCAGTGGACATTTTGCAAGTGTTTAATATCGACTGTATTTGATCTTGCTTTGTTTTTGAGAAAAATGACAACTATTAACCTGTGTATTTGAAGATGACAATGATGAAAAGCAGAAAAATCTTATCGTTATGACCTCATTAGCTTTCTCATTATGTGACCCTTATTCCAGCTAACGTGTGTACTATGATATTGACGTACCAAGCCAATCATGTACCATTTGTAAATGGGCTCTATCTATATATATATAATCCTCATACAGTATATTTACAAGTATTTTAAAACGTTGAAACAACAGGGGAGTAGTGCAACAGAGATGTTACACATAGAAGACCAGTGGCTAGAGGATGGCCTTTCCCACGCATTTCTATCAGGAACTATGTCACTGCTTGGGAGTTGTCATATGCACACAGACACACACACACACACACACACATGCATACACATTCTTAGTTTCCCATTGAATCTCTGTGGGCAGTTATAAGTGTTTTTATATTATTTTCTCTGTCTTGCATCAAGAATTAAGATCCTGTGTGGTAGAAACACACCCCAGAAGATTAGTTAGATGAGACGCGTGATTTAAGCTCACAAATGTTTCTTTTTTTTGGAGGTGCAGCCTAATTATCTGTAAGCGTGTGTCTGCTAAAGAAGCTATTTGTTTTACTGTCTTTTTTTTTTTTTTTGTCTTTTGTTGTCCGTATTTTATTTCTAGGTTTCTATTTAAATTATATTTAGCTCATTTATGTATAATTTTTCCCCTTCTGATGGGTTTTCAAGAAATCTGAAACTGTTGTGATACCTAGCTTGCTGGCAAGTGTGTAAGTGTGGTATTACCGTGTTTTAGTTTGTGAAAAGAAAAAAAACAAACAAAAAAAAGCCCATTGGTCAGTTTCCATTATGCAAAGAGTGGCTCGCTCTCACAGCAGATGGGTGCAGGTGGGGACACCCCCCCGCTCCCAAACCACCCACCCACCCAGCCCCCTTGTCTGTGGCGCTGGAGCCTCCCCACCCCGCGTGCCCTTAGACCCCGTTGCTCGGGTCACATGACTCACTCGACGATTGAATGAGACGCACCTTCATTTGCATATTCTCAAGAATACTGAAAAAAATATTAAAAAATGAGGCTCCGGTCGGCGCACAGACAAGCTGTAGATTGGCAATAGTGGGTCATCTGTGAGCTCTTGTTTGTTTTGTTTTTCTAAGCAATTGAAAAATAAACTAACAAAAAAAAAAAAAACATGTGACGGAATCAAAAGTGTGATGTGTTTTCTGTCTGCTCGCTAATCTGCACAGTCAGCCGAGGGAGTCAAATGTGGCTTAATGAAGATATTTCAACATGACAAAAGAAATCACAATGCCGCGCACACCGTTTCCTCTGCCATTACCAGATAGACTGCGTAACTAATCCTGGCACCGCGGTGGGTCATTATGCTACCAATTCATACATGTGCACACTAGAACTCCTCATTTACATGTCCTCGCCTTTACATCGTCACACATTAAACAGACCACACTTGAGAGTTTTTAACAGCACCAGGTGTGCGTCTTTGCGGCACGTCCTTGGCCACTGATTTGCCTTTGGTTATCCCTGACACATGCCTGCGGCTCCAGCGACTGTGGGGATCCCAACAGGAGCCCTCAATGCCGGGGTCACCTCCCCGCTGAGGTCCTCCCGTGCCCAGAACCTACAGGACGTCCTTCAGCACTCGTCCACATCAGTCAACACAATCCCACGTGTCTGAATATTCAAATGCATTAGACAGAGTTAAACAACTTGGATTTTCCATCAGCACCAGGAAAAAGCTTTGTTTTCTCATTCTCTGTTGTGTCCTTGACAGAGATGGATTTATGACAACGGTCTTGGTTTAATTTAGAGTCACAACACGCGAAAGCTTCTCTCTCTAACACAATACAAACTGGGACAATGGGGAAGATATTACACAGTAAGAGACCAACTCATGCAGGAAAGACTGCATGAAGACAGAGAGAAAATTTATTCAGCTGCTGTGGTGGGGAAAAAAAGAGAAGAAAGTTAAGTGGGAAGAGATGGTGACAGACGAAGTGAAATAAATGTAGGAGATTAAGTGAGAAAAAAAGAGTGTATACATATATATAGAAATAGCTGATTAGTGTGTGTGGGGGGGGGGGGTTATTGAGAAATAGATGCAAGCAAACAGTGGAGGAAAGACAGGGCTGGCCCTGGCTGACAATTAGCATCACAGTTAATTTATCTGTGTGCGGTGAAAACAGACAGTTGAGCAGGCATGTTAGCCCTGAGGGATGATATCACGTTGGCTGGCTACGCTGCTGGAGCCTACACTCGTTAGATACAGGAGCTGAATCTCTAATTCAGAATCGGATCACATTACAGAGAGATGGTGTTATTTCTCTGTAAACACAGCGACAAATTACAAGACTGGAGGAGTAAGATTCATACACTGATGAGTGAAGGAACAGCCCTGCAGGCTACGTGAGGTTACACACAGGAAGCTGCTTTTATTGTTAGATTTCAACTTTCTTTGCAAAGGTTAAAGATTCACACTAGTACTGACATTTATGGATTCATAAATCAAAAGAAAATTATACTGCAATTATTTTGATTAACATTTTGAGTATAAGGGCAAAACATTTGTTTGTTTTTTATATATAACAGTAAATTAACATCTTTGGGCATTAGCAAAGCAAAGTTGGAGGATCTGCTGTTTTTCGTCCTGCTCTGTATTAAAATCATCCAAATAGACCTTAAAGTAACTACGAGGAGTTTCGGAAAGCGGAAGTGTTTTCACACTACATTTCCCATGAGCCTCCACGCGCACGGTCGCAAACTGGTCGTAAATGAGCGAGGTAGCCAGAGCGAGCCGTGGGAGTTTTGAAGACCGAACCAGAGAGCTTTGACCGAACGATGGCCACCGACGAGGTAACTACAAAGACAGGTTTTACCTTTAGTAGCGTTTTTAACTCTGACTCTTCTGTCAAATGGCTCTGCTAGTCTCTGTCGGCACATGCACGTAGTCGGTTGCCATAAATCGCTGTCTTTCCGAGGAAATGCTGGGCGAGTCTACCACTAAATAATAATATCAAAATAACTACAAATATAACATTATATATTTATCGAAAATGGACACATAAACAAGTGTGGGTAATGTAGATTCATCCACATTAATATGAGACTCTTTAATGCTAGAAATATGATAAGACTTTTCGGGTGGGTGATTGAATGATTTTAACTTTATTTCTTTGTCGACAAAGTGTGTTTCATCTGTCTATAACAGTGTATTAGGACCTTTGTAGGTTACAAAAAACAAACTGGAAGAAGGTGGTGAATTTGAACCTGTCCTTTCTTGACATGCACCAATTTATTTCTAACTAACCCTAACTCCACCTTCTCCCCTTCTGGTTTGTTTTTTTTTTTTTTTTTTTTTTTTTTATCCCACATTGGCCCTGATACAGCACTGTAGTCCATCAGTTTGACATGCTGAATGGCTGAAACTACTACAATACCCATGAGCCTGAGCTGCTGCTGCTGTGGCTATGGAGAAGTCAGAGGCAGATTCAAAAAGCTTCATCTTTGAGTTTGTGAACGAAACACAGGGATAGATGTTGAGTTCATCCAAAATTGAGCCAGAATACACAAGTGAATTGATTTAAGCTGCAGATTGTGTTATCAGATTTTTCTCAAGCACAATGCTGCATTTTTTTTTTTTTTTCACTTAGTAATTGGATGTTTTTTGCCAAAATGCATCTTGGGAAAATATAAACAATATATTTTGGGGGGTAATTGGTCTTTTGGCCAAAAACAAAAACAACACATCACAACTAGCTGTGAAGTTATGAAACCTTTTGGCGCTACCTTTTACTGATGTTATTAATACAGTTTGACATTTAATATCAATAAACAATGAGTAAATATAACAATACATCCGTCATGGCGCCATATCATGACTTGAGACTGGCCTGTTTTCTCTGCTCTCATTGATGGATGAATGGATGTGTGTGTAGGGTGACTCACACTAGTACTGTCCATTGTTTGAGCCAGACAAAAGCACGCTGCAACTGAGCTGGCCTTGATGACGAACCAAAGACGAGTAGGAAGGACACTCACATTAAGATAAACGCTCACACACTCAAACACACTCTCCCACAAACTTTAACAAAACCAGCACCAGCAGTTCCCATGTTCAAGTGTCTCCTTGTGGATGCATCTCATACTCTTTAGCTGTCTGATGGCTCACACACTGGGTTTGTAGAACTTCAGATTTGTGTGTGTGTATGTGTTTGTGCGTGGCCTCTTGTCTGCACTCTCTGCGTCTCCTCTGTCTTTGATCGGCATGAACCAGAGGAGAGCGGCAGCAGAATCTTTTCTGTTTGGTCCGAGGGGTACAGAGGCCAGATATTGTGTAAAACAAAGTGGTGCTAAAACACACAGAAGCATCCCCAGATGTTTTCCAACAGTACGCTTTGCTGTGGGAGAAATCAATAACTGTGGGCTATGAAGTGGTTTTAGCTTGCTCTCTTGACCTTTCCATCTCAGCAACAGCTACTGCTCTCTGGTTTATTCTGCTCCCCAAAAAACAAATTCTAGCTCAACTATATTTGGATGCAGACATTTCAGATACTGATTCTGGAGTCTAATGTGATTCACTGGACCACAATTATTTATTAATCCTATTTTTATTATCATTCCTTCCAAACTAAATCAGTGTGTCCCCTGTCTCTCTTATATATATACACCTCTTCATTTTGCCATGTGCTCGATAAGAAATACTCCTCATTTTGCCTTGTTCTAAGAAATATTTACAATGTCAAACAAAGCATTATCTGTTGTCCTGGCTGTAGGAAGTCAGCCTGAATTAAAAATAAATAAAAAAAAAATAAGACCAGAGTTTTGTATTTTGTAAGAACAGCCTGGGAACCATTTTGCTCCAGCTCAGTAAAAACCTCACAATAGGCCTGTAAAGAACTGGTACAAGGCTAAAAACATGAGTGCTTGGATTCAGCAGCTCACACACTCACAGGCTTTTTTCTAACAAAAAAAGGGTTTTTCGAGGAAAACTAAAACGTGATCACAACCAGAGCGGAAACTGGAAAGCTGTATTCCTGCTTCCTGGACTGGTGGTGGTGGAAATGATGTCATGACCTTCTGATTTCCTGAATGAACTGTTGGAGTGGCCCCTTTCATGCAGGAGCTGCTGACTCAGTAAATCAGCCAATTATTGGTTTCTGTGTCAGTGAATGAAAAGTGTTGCCATTAACTTATTTGATTTGTCACACAGGAGGAGAATCTGGTTTTACTGAGAAGGATTCATAAGTAAATTCAAACACCTTTCAACAATATAAACATATATAACCAACATATAATTAGCAAACGATTTAATTTCATTTTGATCCATTTTTGTATACTTTTGATAAAGCAATTCTTTAACAGCAACAACTATTATCATCATTATTATTAATTCACTTAACAGAAAGACACCTGAAGCTGACAAACCAAAGAATCTATGAAGTTATGAAACACTGTGAAGGTGCCATCACTGTATATATGAAGCAAAGTTCAATCATGACAGTTCAATCCAACAGTTTTCAAGATGTTTCTCTAAAGAACTAACATGTAAATCTCAAGGTGGTTAAAGAGGAAAGAACAGAAGATCGTAACAGAGAGTGAGATTCATATTCAAGTGACAGTGATAATCTCTACATCATTTCTTTGGACATCCAACAATAGCTGACATCTTTCACTCTGGATCAAAGTAGATGAGACATTGTCTCTCAGGATTCAATAACAGACAAATGCTGTGTGATAGAGCAAACACCACCAATCCACTGTTACAATACTAAAAAAACTGCACAAAACAAATAGAGAAGAAAATGTATCAAACAACAGTGTGTCTGAGTGAAGCACCAGATCATTTAAGAAACAACATACGTGCAACATTGTTTTTTCCTACAGCAATGAAATGCAACAGTCGTCTAGTCATATGCAAGTGACAGGCCTAGAAACAGCTCACTTTCACATGAGAAAGCATGACGTGTTTGTTGTTCAGGAGCATATGTGCACCTGCAGTGGCCTGGCTGAGAGGTGTACTGCAGTCGGCTAGTCTCACTTTGCTGCTGCCAGCAGCAACACACACAATGCCAATGTCAACAGACTGCGCTTCATACAGGGAGAGGAGAGGGAACGACAGAGAGAGGTAGAAGGGAAAATACAGAAAATGAGAAAAAACTTCCCATATGGAAACCTGGACGGAGCAGGGATCAGGAATCATTGGGTCAGTTACTCTCTCACTGCCTTTATCTCACTTACAAGGTTCATCTCAGCTAAATGCTGTAATCTAGGAGGAATGGTGTGTGTGTGTGTTTCTGTGTGTGTGTCTCATTTCCTAGCCTGACCAGGCCAGCCACCCAGAAGTGTGTCTTTGTGGCTGACAAGCTGGCGTGAGCAAAGCTTCCGCTGTGTGCTGCACTCAGTGACCGATCATTCAAGCAGAAATCAACACACAAACACACACACACACAGACACACAGACACGTGCATGCAGACACACACACACCATAATTAGAGATGGGAAAGGGACATGGGTAGCGTCAGCACAGCCACTGCTGCTCACTGGGGCAGAAGTGAACACACACATACTGTACACACACGCGGTGCAGCCATTGGAGGTCGATGGAAGTGTCCGCAGACAAGCAGTGGGACGTAACACCTGATGTCTTTGTTGCCAGGCTCCTGCCTAGTGACTGTCATTGGGGCAACCTGCTGTGAAAAACACGACCCTGTTGCTAGGCAACCTGAACTTCTGTGACAGATACTCAGAAAAGTTATGTGATGAAAGCAATACTGAAAGATAGGAGGAGAGAGAAGTTCAGGAGAGAGCTGGGTTCAGACGTTGATGAAAAGCAAAAAAAAAAAAAAAAAAAAAAGCCGGGATATAAACACTAAGACGCTCTTGAAGGTCTGTGGACAACTTATCAAAGGAAGCAGTGAAGCACAACAAGAGCAAGAAGTGACATTTTCAACCTGTATGTGTCTTCATCAGAACCGGTGCATCTGTCCGCCCTCTCCTACTTCCACAGGCCCGCCCCCCCTGCGTGCCAGCAGTCCTTTGATTTGTGAGGTGGCATGCTGTGCGAGGCGGGTTCTCAGTATTACTGTGTGTGTAAACACAACATAAAAGAGCCCAGCACACGGCCCGTGGATCACATGGACTTCTTGTACAAGGTAGAGCTTTGTCTCTGGACGTCTCTGTACGACTCTCCCTCGGCCGCTGCTGCCACTGATTACACACAGAAACGCGCACTAAACACATTCCCATTACACAAACACATTAACTCAGTACATTTCGTCTACACAACCTCCTTCTTCATTTCCCCTCGCGCTGAACCCTGCTTGTACATGTTGTGTTGAGTGTCTCACTGTTTCTACAGTTTGTACTGTTTAATAGTATCGTGACTCCGCCACAGTTGTGCAGAACAACTCACACTGCATGCTTTGTTTTACCTACAGACATTTGCTGTGTTCATATTTTTTCAGCCTGATTTTTAAAGAGGAACTATTCAAGTTTTGTACCTTACTTAAAGAGCTTCACGGTAACTGTGATGGTTAAATGACTTGTTGAGGGGAGAATGGAGGCTCTCTGCCTTCCACCTAGCATCTCTTGGCCGAAAAACCAACCTTGCAAGATCAGTGCCTCTGACCCGGTGTCCCAGATCTTGTCTCACGAGAAACATGGACTGCTTTACGGCACTATGACACAAACACGCCTGGTAATCTGTAATCTCTTAACGTTACACACCTCAGTAGACATCACTCCACGGATTGCCTTCTCATTGGCTTTGTTGAAAACAAATGCACATGACTGGGGGGGAAGGAGGAGGGTTAGCGGTGAATATTTCTGACAGTGAAAATATGCACTCCGAAACTGTAGGGGGAGCTGCGTAGAGAAAGAATACGACCAAAATAGCAAAAAAGCGACCAGACCTGTATAGTTCCCCTTTAAAGAGAATCCTACCTGCGACCCCAACTGCTCTCCCTCCCTCTCTCTCTCTTCCTCTCTCTCTCTCTCTCTCTCTCTCTCTCTCTCTCTCTCCTGTCTCTCTTATAAAGTATATAATAATAAAATAACTTTGTTTTAGTTTATCTTAGCTAATATCAATCTAATTGAACGTGTGATATCAATCCTTAAGATGGACTAGGTACCTCCAGCGACTTGAAGGACTCTTGCTACCTCGTAATTGAAACTTATGTTGACTTTAGATGGTAAATTTGCTTTTCATCGGCCAGCTGAGGTGTTTTACAGTTGAATGGATCTTCCTCAGTGTTTCCAGCAACATACTGAGGTGGTTTAAGTCTCTTCTTTCACACACTACACAGACATGGGATGGAGGCTCCTGTTAAATTGATGGAGGCCGTTTGAAAAGAATAATGTCTGGACTACTTTGCTCAGCCAGTTGTCATGGTGAAGCAGATGCATGTTTTTTTTTTCATAACTTCAATAACACATCTTAAAATAAGACGTGGTTTAATGAATAAGGTTTACTTTGACAGAAAGTGTTTTTCTCTCATCTACAATACACACTAATTCTGACCATGAAAATACTCACTGACATTTCAGTAGATGAAACAAGTTGTTAAAAAAGTAGAACCTGACATGCCTAATAATGGACGAGGATGAGTCAGAAGGTTAGGTACTGGCAATGCTACGCTCCCTAAATATAACTGTTTGTGTCCAAACTCCATTAGTATTGGCATTGTACGAATACTTGTGATGTGTGAGTCAGAGTGATTTTGGCTGGTGAGTGTCATACGCCCACAAGTTCCAGGCATCGCTGCAGAGTCTCAGTCTAAATGATGCTGCGTTTCAGGGTGTTGGATGTATCATGCAGTTATGTGGTGGGTTTTTTTTAGGGTCTGATCAACTAACGAAGGTTGAACATTCATTACATCTACCTCCTCTTTTTGTGCCGTCTCTTACGTCTCGTTTTGTTGATAGCTATACTGCATACACACACACATCCCACACACACACCCATGAAGACACACTGTGCCCCCATCCTGCCATTGTTAGGTAGCTGTGAGTGAATATTGGCAAACACGAGCTGTAAGGAATGGATGTTGTTTGCTTTGTTTTTGTGAGTGTGTGCTCCCTTAAACATGACTTTGATTATCATTCTACACTCTGTATCGCTGTCAGCCTCAATCTGAGATGATCAATGCTAACAAGAGATTACAGCGAGTATGTAGGCGGGTTTCCATCCACGTGTTTTTAATGCACATTTTCGATGTGCATGTAACAAAAAAAAAAAAGAAAAGAAAAGAAAATCTCAACATATTTCATACTCATACTTCACATATTTCTGCCAAGGCCAAACAATCCTACACATTTCACTGGCTCTTATATTAAAAAAAAAAATCTGCCCTAAAGTGATCCAACATTTTTTGAGACACTAACAAAAATGTCAAAAACTGGCCCATATCACAATGATGAGGAAAATCCTCTATCTGCCCATTCAACCAGATCCACACCAAAATATAGCAGCAGATGATGAATAAATCATGATGTACACGAGGAACTAAAATATCCACTGAAGCTTCCAGGGAAGAGACAGAAATGCGCAGTAACAAATGTTCTCAAATGTTTCTCTTGCATATTTGTGACTAACTAATGTCCAAGAATATCCAAGTTGTATTCTTGTAAATTTTCATTTCTATACTTGAAACAGAAGATCTTAATCCTTAATCCTAATGGTACAACACAGCCACCCGGCTACAATCGTACGCTACAATTGTTAGCATGTGATCACAGTTCCCTGTTGGTAAATCATCAGTGATGAAACTGACATGAAACATCCATGCCGATTTGTTCCTGTGCCAAATCTGTGTCAAAGCTTTGATTCCTTTGAAATTAACTGATTTTACTGCTAAATGTCATTGTGAAACTGGCACTAAGAACCGAATGAGATGTGTCTTTTCCTTCAAGTTTCACATCGGCCTCTGTATAGAAAAGCTCCAGCCTTATAATACAGTGTAAACGTTTGTTGTAATCCTCAGTCTGCTTATTCCAGCTGCAGCTGGCAGAAAGCTGTATCTTATCACAGCATGCAGGGCAACAACCTGGACAGGTAGCCAGACCATCCCAGTGGTTAATACAGATACACACACAAGCACTCACTGTCTCTTTCACTTATCTAGAGTCCCCAGTCGGCCCCCGTTGTGTGTTTGGACTGTGGGAGGAAACTGAAGGAGGACATCAGGAGCAGCGCCCTGACCTTTCAACCCAGTTACCTCTTTCACATTTGATTGATCAGCCTGAGATGTATGTGCTGCTGGGTGTTACTATCATGTTTTACAGAGACTGTTAATGAATGCACTGTGGCTCATGGCCAGGGGAAAGAGACCAGGAAGCATAATTACACTGAGCCGAGATCTCAGTTAATTCATCTAATTAAGAGTATTGTTGCAAGCACACCAGTTCACCACAACATTTCTGGTTTACTTGAACTAGCTGAGCTTTGAAGTGCATGAACAAAAGAACAGTAAAAAGTGAATTAATAAACACAAAACAATTGGCCAGTGAGTGAATTATTCACAACATCTTCATTATTTCTGTCTGTTTCTTCTCCAGCAGGTTAATTGCTCTGAAGTCTTTTATCTTACAGTCGCCCCAACTCTGAGAGAGTTCTTTTATTCTTGTTTTTTTTCCCTGTGCCCTCTTTCTCTTCATATTCCTGTTTCATTTTTTTCTCTCGCACATAACAATGACATGCCCACTTGGCACCTACGAGCACACACAAACAAAAGGCTCACACAGATAGGTAGGCGTCTTCTGGTCTCCTAGTAACCAAAGTTGGTGCAGCAGCAGTTGAGCTGCTGTCTGCTGTTTTTACTGGAAGAATTTGTCTGACTGACTGAGACTGTGTCCGCACCAAGCGTCAAAACCACCGAAACTGAGAAATGGGGCCAACACACAGGCATCTGAAAAACCTGCACCTCTTCCAACTGGCTGGCTCCAAAATAGAGAGCCAATCCCCATAGACTCTCATGTTAAATGATCAACTTCACAGCAGAAATGAACATGTTTACATCCTAGTACTAAAACAGTTTGGTCTAACCCTTCTTTTTACCCATTTCTATATCAGCTGGAGCTTCAGCAGAATCAGGTACAGACAAGATGGCGACCGAGCTGGTTCCTGTGCTGGTTCCTGTGCTGGTTCGGTACCAGAGCCTGACTTAGCACCAGTTCTTTGCTTTTCAACCACCTAAGCACCTAAAAAACTGGCTCCAGAAAGGCACCAACTCCTTGCTGGTCTAGAGCCAAGAACCGATTACACCATGGGCTGAGGGCAGGGTTACCTGACCAACAGGACCAGTACAAGGATATACATAGACGTTATCAATATTGTATTATGTTTGTTTAACTGCTATGTTATCGATGCAAGCACAGTTGAAACTAAGTAGCCGAGCTACAGGCTGTGGCTAACAATGGCTAACGTTAACCAGAATCAAAACAAGCCAGGAGACAGGCGCAGGCCCCGCATGGGGAGCGTGGCTCTGACTTGGCTCCTTGCCAGTGGAAAAGCAAACTGGTTCTTTGGAAACACACAAGTTGAACCAGTTAAGCACTAGCACCAGCACCAGACTAGCATTAGGTTCTTTTAGGTGGAAAAGGGGTATCTGAGCTCCAAAACTGATCTTCAGACACAGTTACAGAAGCTACGTCCCTCTGTTTACAGTGTATGGTCCACACTAGTGAGAACAAGTCTGGAAATACATTATTTTTTGCAAAACAAGGCAGACTTGTGTGGTCATGTGGCAAAGCTTTCACAAACATTAGCTGACACCCATTAGTCAACCAGTCACTGCTCCTACAGTGTACATCTCTGTGGTGGAGGAACTGAATTCCTCAAAAGGTTCCTGTTACCTGGGGAAAGTTCCTGCTGTGGAAAGTGTAAAAAGAAACTTCCAGGTTCTGAGCCACCAAGAAAAAAAAACCTTGTGCAAAGAAATTATGCACAAAAAATTGCCACGATGTAGAAGTCTGAGTCTATGTTCTTTGACTTTGTCTCGTCAGGAAAAGCTTTTGAAGCAGGACAATGACGACACTGTTTCAACCTGCAGCGTTTGTGGTTAGCCAACGCCTTTCGACAGTTTAGGTTCTGTTTAATTTGTCACCCATCTGCATTTCTAATGTAGATGGGTGACATGGTGCATCCTGTTGGTTATATGCAAGTTTATTTTGTATATGAGTGTATTGAACCAGTGTATTGTGATGATGTGTGTGTTTCTGTGGCCTGCCGACTGCACTGAAGTACTGGAAATGCTCTGACACTTAATGTAGTGGTCAAATGATGGATTTTCATTCATGCAGTGAAGTGACAACAGACACCAAATGACATAGGGGACAAATTACTTGTTTTGACGTTCAGCAGGAGGGGCAGCAAGCTATAATATATATATACACATCAATATGAACATGAAAACATACAGGTGTTGTTTTGATTTCTCACTCGAATGCCATCGACTGCGTATCCCAGAGGCTTCCTGCTGACATTTTTGATCCTCTCCCCCCTGGGTCCCGCTGTGAGCTCATATGACAAAAAACAGCCCTGCTGCCTTTTGGGAAACCCAGACAACAATGGCAAAATCTGACTGACTCTATCTGGCTGTGTGTGTGTGGGAGGACATGAAACAGAGTCACACAACCCCTACGCAATATCCCGGGAGGCCAGTGGGCTGAAGCACACCTGTCACACTCTCTCTGCAAAGGAGTGTCACACACACGCACACACACATTCACACACAAACACACACCTCAGTTGGGTCTTGTCTGACGTCACAGGGTGGTCGGTGGGTCTCCCCATTAGTCATGTGTTGATCCAAACCACCAGCCAGACCACGGGGGTAGCAGGCTTGGCGACAGCTATTTGGCTACGCTGCTGTCTGACGGTGAATGCTCCATTGTGTCAACTGAGAACCGAGATATCCACAACACACACACACATACACACGGCTGCTTGTTTTTCCCTCTCTCTCGATCTCTGTTTATGATTTTTTCTTCTTTCTGCCAGAGAGAAACAAAACGTTACTTTATTCCTGTGTCTCCCTGTGCCGAGGTGGAGCAGACAGTCCGTTGTAACGCGTCTCTCTTCATAACACGTTTTCAGCACGAGGGCAACTGGCGACAGCGGAGGAGACAGCTTTTTTTTCACTCTCTCTCTTTTTCATCTCATAGAGTCAAGCTGAAGACGAAAAAAAACAGTGCTACTTAATCATCCTTTAAAATCGATGTGAAAAATGAGATTTGTAGTGGAGCGTTGAATTTCCATTACAGCATCTTTATGGCTTCCTGTGGTAACGATGTATATTACTGCTCCTTTATGACAATAATAACATGCTTAATGAGATCAGGTATGATACACACTCTGTGGCCTGATACTCTTCATCCAAGAGACACACTTTTCATTAAATATGTACCTTTTTTGACTTTGACTCATGAGTAAAATGCCAATACAATATATATGATAATTACAATGTGTGGGTTGAAGCATCTCTCACCCCTTTAAAGTCACTCATTATCCATCTCCCGAGGTCACGTATCTATGCATCTATCCAAGTGTGTGTGTGTGTGTGTGTGTGTGTGTGTGTGAGATGTGAGTATATGCTTGTAAATGCTTCATTTAATGTAATTTCAATGAAACGCAGCCGCAATGTTTCAGTCTGGCCTCCACTTTGCCATGGATGATACATGTGTGTCTTTGTGTATCAGAGCCTCCGTGGCTGCACTTCAGACACGAGGCGTGCAGACAAAGGACCATTCATCGTCCCATTCAGCCGATCGCAAGGCCTCTCCTGGAGACAGTGGGGCTGACGCCGAGATTGGTGGCACCAGGCGCTACAATAGTGACATTATTTGGTGTCAGCACAGCTTCTTGGAAGAATGACTCTGGGCCCTATCTCTGAATGCTAAACACATACACACACTCACAGAAAAAGCGTGTGTTTGTGAATCACTGGTGTGTGGGTGTGTGTGTCTATGTGTGTGTGATACAAACTCAAGACGCTGCCATTCAGAAAGCGTTTAGGAGTCTAGATCATGATGCTTGTTTCTCTTCCTGGGAGCAGGAGGTGTTTAGAGGCATGTTGTCTTGGTAACAGGATATTTCTCCTCTCAGACAAGGTGATCGGCTTGGTTCTCACCTCTTTTCACACGTTCTCACAAGCACTCATTGTTACACAGTGCTTTGACGAGGAGGAGTGGCACGGTTTCACTCTCCCGTGCTGGATGTGTTTCCAACACTTTTCCCGCCGACATGCTCACAAAGCACTGTTCTCCGCCTGCATAATGTGATGGCATCAAGCAGAGATGTTTGAAATAATCTGCTGTGGACAAGAATAAGGTGCACAGATAACCTGTAAGGTACAGAGGAAGGACAAGAAGACACTCGGGTTGGGGCTAGGTCGGATATTTTTTGGCGAACGTGTTTGTTTAGAGGCTGAAAATCCCAAAATAAGTGATGCAGACAGAACTATATAGTTAGTTTGTGATTCCTCTGGACACTGTTGGTTTACTAATAATCAATCTTAACTGTAAAAACCAGCATAATCACAAATTGAGGTGTATCTTGACTAAAATCGGCTCTATTGACAAAACCTTTAGACAATCAGATAAACTTGATTGATTATTTTGTAGTACTGATCGAGTCATGCTGTGCTGCTTATGGTGAGATGTTATTGGACTAGATTGCTTATCATCATTCATGCCTCTCCCAGACAGATTGATTAAGTTATTGATTGGTCATTACAGAACAAAACCACTGTGGCTTACATCTCCTCTGGCATGTGTTTTACCCTCTTTAAATGGCTGATGCGATTGATCTAAATTATTAATAACGCACACACCATAAACGTGCATTTTAACGCTAAGAAGTCGGCATGTGGTGAGATTGGAGTGGGAGGGGGAGGTAATAAAGGAGGCCCAGACACAGGAAATGAGGGATGTTGGTGAATGGGTGGGGGGGATGAAGAGACAGAAACAAAGAGACATAAACAAACAGGTGGGATACATTAATTATTTCACTCCTGATCTCTAGATGAAGAATGGGGGAGTGGCAGAAACTCAGCGCTGCTTACTTTCATCCATGTGGTGCTTTCATGCACCTTTTCCTCCTGTGTGCGTTCACAGTGCAGGCTAACGTGTGTGCTGAGTGACTGCCCGGCCAGTAATTAAACTTTAGTTTGTCTTAACACTGAGCTCAGAGCCAAAGGAAACACCAATGTGTCAGAATTAACATACAGGTGTAAAAACCTGTTCGGCCCTCCGTTATTACAGAGCCACGGGCTTGGCTGATATATTCTTGTCAACACACAGATCTTAAGCCACAAGCTAAAAAACACAGACACGGGTCTATTTAAATGTGCATTTAGAAACCTTTTAAAGTAAATTGACTGAGAGGTGACCTTAAATCAGAATCCGTGCACTCAAATACCAGATGGTGATTTCTTTGAAAAAGCTCCATATTGCACAGTGGGTTTAGCTCATTAGCTATAAAATGTGTTTACACTGTTGCTGACTGTTTCTGAAAGAATCTCTTTTTACTTTTTACATTTCCTGCTTTACGGTGATATTTGCATGTATTTCACAAAGTCAATTTGTAGAGGTCATTTATGTCTTACTTGAATCCACCGTAGTCGTTCATAAACAAAGATGAAAAGTTCCAATGATACATATCACCACTTTTCTGTTAAGGAAAGGAGCGATTTACAGCTTTTAATAATCTAGCATCTAACATCTGACATGATAAAAGTTTGGCCATTTGATAAGCTGATCACATACTATAACCTGCATGTCAATTGAGTTCAATTTTATTTGTATGGCACCAAATTACAGCATACATCATCTGATAGCACCTTAAAGTATTAACCTCTTCAACTCCGCGGGGACGCCGGCGTCCCCGAGCCGCTCCTCTTCTGCAGTTTCAGCTTGCGCGGGCTTACTACATTGGTAAACATGGCGTATTTGGTATCTGTGGCTTCATTAGGTTGTTTTGCTAATTCAGTATCGATTTTATTTTGTTTCTCATTTATTTTTGCACAAGAATATACGGAATATCTACAGTCCGAAGCGTGATCGTTTTCCCCGTTTCAACCGAGGGAGACGTTCCCTCGGTTTTATTTTGAAGTTAGTGTACGACACGGATGTTGAAGGGAGGGTGCTGGACATTAATGTATTATAATGGACAGTGTAAATAAAGATTTAGCTGATTCAATCGTAAATGTGTACAAGATGAAGAAGAAGACTCGTAAATATAAGCGCGCAAACATGGCGACATGGCGAACATGGCGACCGCGGTGTCCGCAGTCGCCATGTTGAAACACGGAGGAAAGGGTTAGTTATGCCCATACTTTATGGGCATAATTTAATAATTGAACAGTTCAATATTGCAAATTTGTGTGATAAAAAAATGCATGAGAAAAACACATTTGGTGTCTCAGTATACCATTTGGTTATCATGTGTCCATTTGGACTCTCATCTCCGCCTGGATCTTATCATGAAAAAAACATTGCAGAATGGTCAGGGGGACCCTCACCCGCGCATGCTCAGTCACACACACACCCATATTAGTCAGCTGGGCAGCTGACCGCTGTGATAGCTACGGGCAGCCGGACCGGACCGCGGAGACTACAGCCAGGCTAACCCAGAACCTCTGGCTGACCGGGCCGGACTCAGCAGAGACACTCAGCCGCCCGTTCAAACACTGGGGCACACTGTACAGAGCAGGAATCAGGGGGGCGGGGACAGCTGGCCACAGCTGCTGGCCCCCGGTGAGAATAGTAAGTGAGCCACGCTGACCGGGCCGGACTCAGCAGAGACACTCAGCCACCCGTTCAAACACTGGGGCACACTGTACAGAGCAGGAATCAGGGGGGCGGGGGCAGCTGGCCACAGCCGCTCTACCGCGGTGAGAATAGTAAGTGAGCCACGCTGACCGGGCCACACTCAGCAGAGACACTCAGCCACCCGTTCAAACACTGGGGCACAGGGTACAGAGCAGGAATCAGGGGGGCGGGGGCAGCTGGCCGCAGCCGCTGGCCCCCGGTGAGAATAGTAAGTGAGCCGCGCTCACCGGGCCACACTCAGCAGAGACACTCAGCCACCCGTTCAAACACTGGGGCACACTGTACAGAGCAGGAATCAGGGGGGCGGGGGCAGCTGGCCACAGCCGCTGGCCCCCGGTGAGAATAGTAAGTGAGCCGCGCTGACCGGGCCGGACTCAGCAGAGACACTCAGCCACCCGTTCAAACACTGGGGCACACTGTACAGAGCAGGAATCAGGGGGGCGGGGGCAGCTGGCCACAGCCGCTGGCCCCCGGTGAGAATAGTAAGTGAGCCGCGCTGACCGGGCCGGACTCAGCAGAGACACTCAGCCACCCGCTCAAACACTGGGGCACAGGGTACAGAGCAGGAATCAGGGGGGCGGGGGCAGCTGGTCACAGCCGCTGGCCCCCGGTGAGAATAGTAAGTGAGCCGCGCTGACCGGGCCGGACTCAGCAGAGACACTCAGCCACCCGTTCAAACACTGGGGCACAGGGTACAGAGCAGGAATCAGGGGGGCGGGGGCAGCTGGCCACAGCCGCTGGCCCCCGGTGAGAATAGTAAGTGAGCCACGCTGACCGGGCCGGGCTCAGCAGAGACACTCAGCCACCCGTTCAAACACTGGGGTACACTGTACAGAGGAGGAATCAGGGGGGCGGGGGCAGCTGGCCACAGCCGCTGGCCCCCGGTGAGAATAGTAAGTGAGCCACGCTGACCGGGCCGGACTCAGCAGAGACACTCAGTCACTCGTTCAAACACTGGGGCACCCTGTACAGAGCAGGAATCAGGGGGGCGGGGGCAGCTGGCCACAGCCGCTGGCCCCCGGTGAGAATAGTAAGTGAGCCACGCTGACCGGGCCGGACTCAGCAGAGACACTCAGCCACCCGTTCAAACACTGAGGCACACTGTACAGAGCAGGAATCAGGGGGGCGGGGGCAGCTGGCCACAGCCGCTGGCCCCCGGTGAGAATAGTAAGTGAGCTACGCTGAGGGGGCCGGACTCAGCAGAGACACTCAGCCACCCGTTCAAACACTGGGGCACACTGTACAGAGCAGGAATCAGGGGGGCGGGGGCAGCTGGCCACAGCCGCTGGCCCCCGGTTAGAATAGTAAGTGAGCCGCGCTGACCGGGCCGGACTCAGCAGAGACACTCAGCCACCCGTTCAAACACTGGGGTACACTGTACAGAGGAGGAATCAGGGGGCGGGGGCAGCTGGCCACAGCCGCTGGCCCCCGGTGAGAATAGTAAGTGAGCCGCGCTGACCGGGCCGGACTCAGCAGAGACACTCAGCCACCTGTTCAAACACTGGGGCACAGGGTACAGAGCAGGAATCAGGGGGGCGGGGGCAGCTGGCCCCAGCCGCTGGCCCCCGGTGAGAATAGTAAGTGAGCCGCGCTGACCGGGCCGGACTCAGCAGAGACACTCAGCCACCTGTTCAAACACTGGGGCACAGGGTACAGAGCAGGAATCAGGGGGGCGGGGGCAGCTGGCCACAGCCGCTGGCCCCCGGTGAGAATAGTAAGTGAGCCGCGCTGACCGGGCCGGACTCAGCAGAGACACTCAGCCACCCGCTCAAACACTGGGGCACACTGTACAGAGCAGGAATCAGGGGGGCGGGGGCAGCTGGCCACAGCCGCTGGGCCCCGGTTAGAATAGTAAGTGAGCCGCGCTGACCGGGCTCAGCAGAGACACTCAGCCACCCGTTCAAACACTGGGGTACACTGTACAGAGGAGGAATCAGGGGGGCGGGGGCAGCTGGCCACAGCCGCTGGGCCCCGGTGAGAATAGTAAGTGAGCCACGCTGACCGGGCCGGACTCAGCAGAGACACTCAGCCACTCGTTCAAACACTGGGGCACACTGTACAGAGCAGGAATCAGGGGGCGGGGGCAGCTGGCCACAGCCGCTGGCCCCCGGTGAGAATAGTAAGTGAGCTACGCTGACCGGGCCGGACTCAGCAGAGACACTCAGCCACCCGTTCAAACACTGGGGCACAGGGTACAGAGCAGGAATCAGGGGGGCGGGGGCAGCTGGCCACAGCCGCTGGCCCCCGGTGAGAATAGTAAGTGAGCCACGCTGACCGGGCCGGGCTCAGCAGAGACACTCAGCCACCCGTTCAAACACTGGGGTACACTGTACAGAGGAGGAATCAGGGGGGCGGGGGCAGCTGGCCACAGCCGCTGGCCCCCGGTGAGAATAGTAAGTGAGCCACGCTGACCGGGCCGGACTCAGCAGAGACACTCAGTCACTCGTTCAAACACTGGGGCACCCTGTACAGAGCAGGAATCAGGGGGGCGGGGGCAGCTGGCCACAGCCGCTGGCCCCCGGTGAGAATAGTAAGTGAGCCACGCTGACCGGGCCGGACTCAGCAGAGACACTCAGCCACCCGTTCAAACACTGAGGCACACTGTACAGAGCAGGAATCAGGGGGGCGGGGGCAGCTGGCCACAGCCGCTGGCCCCCGGTGAGAATAGTAAGTGAGCTACGCTGAGGGGGCCGGACTCAGCAGAGACACTCAGCCACCCGTTCAAACACTGGGGCACACTGTACAGAGCAGGAATCAGGGGGGCGGGGGCAGCTGGCCACAGCCGCTGGCCCCCGGTTAGAATAGTAAGTGAGCCGCGCTGACCGGGCCGGACTCAGCAGAGACACTCAGCCACCCGTTCAAACACTGGGGTACACTGTACAGAGGAGGAATCAGGGGGGCGGGGGCAGCTGGCCACAGCCGCTGGCCCCCGGTGAGAATAGTAAGTGAGCCGCGCTGACCGGGCCGGACTCAGCAGAGACACTCAGCCACCTGTTCAAACACTGGGGCACAGGGTACAGAGCAGGAATCAGGGGGGCGGGGGCAGCTGGCCCAGCCGCTGGCCCCCGGTGAGAATAGTAAGTGAGCCGCGCTGACCGGGCCGGACTCAGCAGAGACACTCAGCCACCTGTTCAAACACTGGGGCACAGGGTACAGAGCAGGAATCAGGGGGCGGGGGCAGCTGGCCACAGCCGCTGGCCCCCGGTGAGAATAGTAAGTGAGCCGCGCTGACCGGGCCGGACTCAGCAGAGACACTCAGCCACCCGCTCAAACACTGGGGCACACTGTACAGAGCAGGAATCAGGGGGGCGGGGGCAGCTGGCCACAGCCGCTGGGCCCCGGTTAGAATAGTAAGTGAGCCGCGCTGACCGGGCTCAGCAGAGACACTCAGCCACCCGTTCAAACACTGGGGCACACTGTACAGAGCAGGAATCAGGGGGGCGGGGGCAGCTGGCCACAGCCGCTGGCCCCCGGTGAGAATAGTAAGTGAGCCACGCTGACCGGGCCGGACTCAGCAGAGACACTCAGCCACCCGTTCAAACACTGGGGCACACTGTACAGAGCAGGAATCAGGGGGGCGGGGGCAGCTGTCCACAGCCGCTGGCCCCCGGTGAGAATAGTAAGTGAGCCACGCTGACCGGGCCGGACTCAGCAGAGACACTCAGCCACCCGTTCAAACACTGGGGCACACTGTACAGAGCAGGAATCAGGGGGGCGGGGGCAGCTGGCCACAGCCGCTGGCCCCCGGTTAGAATAGTAAGTGAGCCGCGCTGACCGGGCTCAGCAGAGACACTCAGCCACCCGTTCAAAAACTGGGACACACTGTACAGAGCAGGAATCAGGGGGGCGGGGGCAATTGGCCCAGCCGCTGGCCCCCGGTGAGAATAGTAAGTGAGCCGCGCTGACCGGGCCGGACTCAGCAGAGACACTCAGCCACCCGTTCAAACACTGGGGTACACTGTACAGAGGAGGAATCAGGGGGGCGGGGGCAGCTGGCCACAGCCGCTGGCCCCCGGTGAGAATAGTAAGTCAGCCACGCTGACCGGGCCGGACTCAGCAGAGACACTCAGCCACCCGTTCAAACACTGGGGCACACTGTACAGAGCAGGAATCAGGGGGGCGGGGGCAGCTGGCCACAGCCGCTGGCCCCCGGTGAGAATAGTAAGTGAGCCACGCTGACCGGGCCGGACTCAGCAGAGACACTCAGCCACCCGTTCAAACACTGGGGCACACTGTACAGAGCAGGAATCAGGGGGGCGGGGGCAGCTGGCCACAGCCGCTGGCCCCCGGTGAGAATAGTAAGTGAGCCACGCTGACCGGGCCGGACTCAGCAGAGACACTCAGCCACCCGTTCAAACACTGGGGCACAGGGTACAGAGCAGGAATCAGGGGGGCGGGGGCAGCTGGCCACAGCCGCTGGCCCCCGGTGAGAATAGTAAGTGAGCCACGCTGACCGGGCCGGACTCAGCAGAGACACTCAGCCACCCGTTCAAACACTGGGGCACAGGGTACAGAGCAGGAATCAGGGGGGCGGGGGCAGCTGGCCACAGCCGCTGGCCCCCGGTGAGAATAGTAAGTGAGCCACGCTGACCGGGCCGGACTCAGCAGAGACACTCAGCCACCCGTTCAAACACTGGGGCACAGGGTACAGAGCAGGAATCAGGGGGGCGGGGGCAGCTGGCCACAGCCGCTGGCCCCCGGTGAGAATAGTAAGTGAGCTACGCTGACCGGGCCGGACTCAGCAGAGACACTCAGCCACCCGTTCAAACACTGGGGCACACTGTACAGAGCAGGAATCAGGGGGGCGGGGGCAGCTGGCCACAGCCGCTGGCCCCCGGTGAGAATAGTAAGTGAGCCACGCTGACCGGGCCGGACTCAGCAGAGACACTCAGCCACCCGTTCAAACACTGGGGCACACTGTACAGAGCAGGAATCAGGGGGGCGGGGGCAGCTGGCCACAGCCGCTGGCCCCCGGTGAGAATAGTAAGTGAGCCACGCTGACCGGGCCGGACTCAGCAGAGACACTCAGCCACCCGTTCAAACACTGGGGCACAGGGTACAGAGCAGGAATCAGGGGGGCGGGGGCAGCTGGCCACAGCCGCTGGCCCCCGGTGAGAATAGTAAGTGAGCCACGCTGACCGGGCCGGACTCAGCAGAGACACTCAGCCACCCGTTCAAACACTGGGGCACAGGGTACAGAGCAGGAATCAGGGGGGCGGGGGCAGCTGGCCACAGCCACTGGCCCCGGACTTAGCAGAGACACTCAACCACCCGTTCAAACACTGGGGCACAGGGTACAGAGCAGGAATCAGGGGGGCGGGGGCAGCTGGCCACAGCCGCTGGCCCCCGGTGAGAATAGTAAGTGAGCCACGCTGACCGGGCCGGACTCAGCAGAGACACTCAGTCACTCGTTCAAACACTGGGGCACCCTGTACAGCTGGCCCCAGCCGCTGGCCCCCGGTGAGAATAGTAAGTGAGCCACGCTGACCGGGCTCAGCAGAGACAGTCAGCCACCCGTTCAAACACTGGGACACACTGTACAGAGCAGGAATCAGGGGGGCGGGGGCAGCTGGCCACAGCCGCTGGCCCCCGGTGAGAATAGTAAGTGAGCCGCGCTGACCGGGCCGGACTCAGCAGAGACACTCAGCCACCCGTTCAAACACTGGGGTACACTGTACAGAGGAGGAATCAGGGGGGCGGGGGCAGCTGGCCACAGCCGCTGGCCCCCGGTGAGAATAGTAAGTGAGCCGCGCTGACCGGGCCGGACTCAGCAGAGACACTCAGCCACCTGTTCAAACACTGGGGCACAGGGTACAGAGCAGGAATCAGGGGGGCGGGGGCAGCTGGACACAGCCGCTGGCCCCCGGTGAGAATAGTAAGTGAGCCGCGCTGACCGGGCCGGACTCAGCAGAGACACTCAGCCACCCGTTCAAACACTGGGGCACACTGTACAGAGCAGGAATCAGGGGGGCGGGGGCAGCTGGACACAGCCGCTGGCCCCCGGTGAGAATAGTAAGTGAGCCACGCTGACCGGGCCGGACTCAGCAGAGACACTCAGCCACCCGTTCAAACACTGGGGCACACTGTACAGAGCAGGAATCAGGGGGGCGGGGGCAGCTGGACACAGCCACTGGCCCCGGACTTAGCAGAGACACTCAACCACCCGTTCAAACACTGGGGCACAGGGTACAGAGCAGGAATCAGGGGGGCGGGGGCAGCTGGACACAGCCGCTGGCCCCCGGTGAGAATAGTAAGTGAGCCACGCTGACCGGGCCGGACTCAGCAGAGACACTCAGTCACTCGTTCAAACACTGGGGCACCCTGTACAGAGCAGGAATCAGGGGGGCGGGGGCAGCTGGCCCCAGCCGCTGGCCCCCGGTGAGAATAGTAAGTGAGCCACGCTGACCGGGCTCAGCAGAGACAGTCAGCCACCCGTTCAAACACTGGGACACACTGTACAGAGCAGGAATCAGGGGGGCGGGGGCAGCTGGCCACAGCCGCTGGCCCCCGGTGAGAATAGTAAGTGAGCCACGCTGACCGGGCCGGACTCAGCAGAGACTACAGCCAGGCTAACCCAGAACCTCGGACAGGGGGACCCTCAGCCGCGCATGCTCAGTCACACACACACCCATATTAGTCAGCTGGGCAGCTGACCGCTGTGATAGCTACGGGGAGCCGGACCGCACCGCGGAGACTACAGGCAGGCTAACCCAGAACCTCGGATACTTTGTCCTATCTTCTTCAAATTTGAACCAGGTGTTCACTGATAGTGTGCTTACAGGCCTATACTGTCATTTACCTATATGGATAAAGCCACACAGACCATTTTTTGTTTTTTTTAATAATTTTTTTTTAGGTGGACAGAAAATCTGAATTTTTTGCTCACTTACTGGCCCACTGCTCTGTTCCAGTAATACCTAAAGTGTTTTTGACACTTTCACAAGAAACTCTATAGTGTCCCCTTTCTGGCAAGCCCTCATTCATGCATGTAGTCAAATTGGTTCAGAAACTACAGCCATTATAATGTGAGGATGGAATTTTAAGCGTTTTTGCTTCAAAATAGGGTGGGAGTGGAAGAGGTTAAAGAGAGAAGCCCAACAGGTCACACAGTGAGTAAGCACTCATGTGCTTGATATCCTGCGAGGTGACTATCACACATGCATGACAGTGCAGTGACAAAGCTGAAAGAATATATTGTGCAGCCCTGATATAAATATGATCTTCGTTATTGTCGAAAACAGGACCTACCTACTTTGTAACACAGATGGCCGCATGCACAGTTGACACTGAGTAGTAAATTCAGGAGACTTAAATCTGACAAACTTGTTCTTTTCAAATAACTAAACTCTGGTAGCACTTTAATCAGACAAGTTCATACAATTATAGAGAGCAAAGATGGAGCACGAGCACTACGCACCAGTTGAGAATATGGGAGACAGAGAGTCAGACTAATGCAGGAATCTGTTCAGGATGATCATGATGTTGCTGCTTTTTAGAGGTTAGGTTTCAGTTAGTTATGAGGCTAAGAGGTGAACAGACGAAAGAGGAGGTGGGGGTGGGGTGGGGGGGTGAGAAGATTGAACTAAAGTGCGAACTAAAGCAAAACTAAAGTGTGCAACGTTAGATTCAGACGAAGGTGAACTTTTTCCTATCACAACAGAGACAGACATGTTGCAGACAGAGGATGCAAGAAAAACATCCACAGCCCGTTAGTTGATCTACACCACAGTGTTCTCGACTCCTCGTCCACACTTCCCTCTCAGCTTCTCTGTCTGTCGCCCTCACAAATAGACAGATAAACCCAAAACACGAGCAAAGAGTCATGGACGCCTTCCCTGCAACATGAGCTTTCAGACACAGACAGTATATCTGTGTGTGTGTGTGTGTGTGTGTGTGTGTGTGTGTTTCTCTGTCTGTCACCTCACATTATCGCCCTTATTGTACCCTGCAGCTTCCTGTTGACGAGCAAAGCCAGAAAAGCAAAAGAAAAAAAATACATATATCTGTGAAGCAGAATGTGAGAGACATGTTGGATGAACTGTTAACTTCCTCAACCCACCCCCTTCTGTCTCTGTCTCACACACACACACATACACACACTCTGCTCTTTGTCCCCCTATCTCTTTCTCTTCTCCAGCTCTTCGCCCCCCCCCTTTGCTGCCTCCCTCTATTCAGCCTCTTTCCTCTCAGTCACTGCCTTTGACCTCGGCACCAGTATAAAAGCTAACCTTACACGTCAGAGGAAGGTCACTTGCACACAGGGAGGTCAAGGAGAGGTTGCATCCATGCCCCGGGGCGCTGCCTCTGTCCCAAAGGACTGGAGGCAATGTGACAAGGACGAGGCGGGGGGTTCCCACTTGACCTCTGAGGGGCTGTGGATTGGGGGGGGGGTTGTGGATGTTCAGCTACATACATACAGCTGTATGCCTGACTTTTATGCTACACTGAATATGGAGCTCCATATAATTCAACTACATGAGGAAAATTTGACTTTTTACTGACTTTACATCTGAAAATAAAGCTTCAAATGCACATTTAGTGTGGATGTGTTTCCTGTTTATTGTGGTTCACAGCATCTATCCAAATAAAAATGCTAAAAGTCCTTTCATGCCCACAGGGAGAGGATTTTTTTTTCTCTTCACATTTTAAAAGCAGCATCTGGGAATTGTTTTTATATTTTGCATTAAAGAGAAAAATTATCCAAATTCTCCATCCTTCATTTTTATGAATTAGTCTCATCCCCCCCTCCCTTTTTTTCTTCCACTCGTCTCCGGGGAGTTTGGGTCTAATGTGTGTATATGTGTGTGTGTGTGTGTGTGTGTGTGTGAATGGGAGTGCGTGTGTGTGTGTGTGTGTGTGTGTGTGTGAGAGAGAGAGAGAGAATGGGAGTGTGTGTCCAGTGATTGTCTGCCTCCCACAAACTGATCTGTCTTCCTCAGAGGAGGGTGACAGGTCCCTCTGTGTCTCACAATAGACAGACAACCCCCTCTCATCCACAGCTACACACACACGCACACACACACACACACACACACACACACACACACACAGAGTCACACTTACCATACAGCCAGATGGGCTTGTGTCCCCCATCGCCAGACAAATTAAGTTTGGGCCCCCAGATTAATATTCAGGCAAAGCACTGGCTCTATATAATTGAATCATGGTGCCATGAGTGTACAACAGGGGCTACTTTAGATGCAGCCACCATGCACGCACACACACACACACACACAGACACACACACACACCAACATCAACACTTGGCTGCCAGCTGCGCTCGGTATCCTGTCTGCTGGTTGGGGGCAGGTCATGAATACAGAATTGTGGCTCTCTGTGCACCACACACTGTTTTATGGTGTATTTTACCTTTATGTTTCAGAAAAGTGTTTCCACTCCTTTCAGAAAAATACATGTAAGCAATAAAAAATTATGGTTCTTAATCATTTTTTGTTTCATAATGAGGCATGCCAGCAGAAATGAAAGCAAAAGACAAGAAAAAAAAAAACTGAAACAAGAAACTGCTGCACTACGGACGCATCAGACAGTTATTACATTTTTCTTTTGTTTTTTAAGTTCATAACATAAAAACTATTATAATTAAAATTTAAAATAATATTTTTAAAGATCTGTTTGTTGCAGAGGTTGTGCACACTTTTTTCATTTGACAATGGGTATTCAAACTTTTGTACAGAACTATAAAATTATAGCTGAATTCTGTCGTTTCTCATAGTCTGAAGTCTCACATTCATGTAAAAAATCTTAGTATAAAATGCTTTTGTACCCAACATCACACTATTTATATATGAGGGGTATATGAGTGACAGAAAGGCAGCTGTGAAACAATGTATCATTATTATTACACCTATATGTAATTAAAAGTGTATTTGTTGTGGCAGTGGATTGTGCAGGTGAGAGTTCAACCTGTTTTGTTGCATTTCTGTCATCACTGTATTGTGAACAACTGGTTGTACCAGTGGCTGCAGCTCATTACAACAGAGTGTCTATTTTGTATGTTTGTGGTTTGTATGATTACCAAACATATAGACTGTATTCTATGTGTTATCATAAAAGCTTTTTCTTTTTGACTCAAATATTAGTATCTGAATCCTTTGTATGAAATGTGGTTGTAGGCTGGTGGTTACTGGTCCACAGGTCAGTGCTCACTCAGTCCCATGTCACTGCAGTTAGCAGCAGACAGCAGCATTAGCTCATTGCCAATAATCTTGGAAGCCTCCATTGTGTTGCTGCAGACACATTGGGGGTGGAGGTCTGAACGCTGAGCGTCAGAAACACACAACCTTTTTCTGTGGTGCACTGTGGCAAGAAATATGACCCCTTTGGAATGATCTGTGTATAAAACTGAATTACAGTATAAACACTAATGTGTATGTCTGTGGGAAAAGTGTGTTAAACTGAAAAATTGATGAGAGAACGACTTCTGACAAAGAAAATCTAGCTTCTAGTGAACCAATCGTCATCATGAACACTGAGCAGGTCTGATCTGCAGCTACTGGAAGATCTTGTTTGAGGTTATTTGTGCCAAAGGAGGTTTGCAATTATTAAAATGAAAGGTTTATTCACTTCCACGGCAAAATGGGTGTGTTCAATAATGACAGAATGATTACAACAGCTGTGTTATCACCTTAAACACATTGTGTTTGCCTGTACTTGTAACTCAGATAAATATCAGATCACATCTTACTGCAGGAAACCAAGTCACACACTGTCTTGTCGCTGTAAGGTCAAAGGGTTAAAACCTATTTCTGTTTGTGCTGTGGCTTAAAATGTTGTGTTAACTCGGCCCCAATTGCTGCCGTTCGTCTTTATTAGACAAGGAACCAGCTGGCTGGGAGGACTCCAATTACAGGGCTCAGCCTGGGTTAATGTCCCTGCATCAGTACCTCCATCACTCCGCCTTACGTCAAGGGAAAAAAAAAACTGATTTAAAAATTCCCTTGAAGCTGTGATGTTCAGGTAGGCTGTTCACATATGCTGTGTATAGTGAGTGTATTCTATAGATTAAAGGAATCAAATATTAAGTTTCCTTTTGATAAGGATTTCTTTTTGATTGAGTATGCTTTTTGAATAAAACTTTCATATTGTTTTCTTTTCTTTACACTTTTTAACCAGAATGATTCTGTGTAATATTCTCAGTCCTGTAAACAAACTTTGAAGTTAAATTAAATTCATACTTCCCTCCAGGAATTGGCCTTGAAAGAATAATACAGTTTTTGTCATTTGTAGGAACAACAGTGTCGACATTTAACAGTTGTTCAGTGGCTCGAACCCTTCAAAGGCACACGTTTGGTTTTAATATTTAACCAGCAAGGTGAAAAGCTGTTTGGCACCTCAGGGAATTACAGATGTATTTTTAAGTGTTCACCCTGGTCAGTGGTGTCAGCTGTACTTTAAAGGAAAGATGCTCATGAAAAGAGGCAAATTACAGGATCTTAACATAAGCCATGTTCTTTTTATGGTGGAAAATCCCATTTCAAATTGTAATTTTAACACATAATTCAAATGCGTTAAAGTTTCTTCCCTGAGAAGTGACTTTTGGAGATAGAAAGTATTGATCCTAATAATAGACCAGAGTGCTAGCCTGCTCAGCTAGCTGCGAGACTGCCCACTCATCTTTTACCCTCACACACTCACACAGGCACACGAGCAAACACACACACACACACACACATACATGCACACTCACACCTCCAAAGTCTCCTCTGCTTCCTGTTCTCTCGCAGGCTGTCGCCCTCACAAGTCGTGGTGCAGAGAGAGGAGGTGACATGGACACACCCCGAGTGCACACACACACACGGACACACACACACACACACACACACACACACACTCTCTCACACACCGCTTCATTTCTCACTAGGCTTTTTCTGTCGCTCCCACACCTCCTCCTCCGCCTCCTCTTCCTTCTCCTCCTCGTCTCTCACACTCTGTCACACAGAGTTCAGTTGTGGGTTAGCTGGCACAGTCGCTACATATCGGATTTCATGTTGACTATCCGTCCAATTTCTGCATTTGTTCTCAGCGGTGTTCCTATATTTCGTTAGGGTTTCGCATGATGTCGGAGGAAAACACGGATCCTTTTTCAAAAACTCATCAGATACAAATAAGACGCCATGAAATGCCAACTTTCACAGAGACATCTAAACCAGCGAAGTGGTAATGATCCCCCATCTGCACCTTTTTGGTAATTTTCATAATTTTCATTTCATTCCAAGGCTCCTCTTGACATCTCTTGTGGCAAAATGAGAAGGGAGGACACTGGGAATGAGTAAAGGTACCAATCAGTGTAATTTTGGCATGAATGCAGCTTTTTGCTCCTCCGAATATTCAGTCCCAGTCTCAGTACAGACATGCTAACCACAGCTGTGAAAGCAGCTTTACTTTGCAAAGACACTCCTACGTAGAGCTTCCCTTTGTCGGTCTCATAGAAATTCTTCAACCACCAGACACGGCTACATGCACATGAGTGTGTGCTTAAGGCCACAGTGCCAGTGAAGCTGAGTCCATACTGTGGTGAAGGTGGTGGTGATGGGGAGGGGGGTGGGTGGGGGTATCTGTCAGCCACAGATGTTTGTATGCTGTGTGAGACCCATCACTTTCGCTTGATTAAATCCCCACAGTCATCTTATCTGAAGGCAGCAGGACAGGTGAGTGCGCTCCACTGGCAACCGTTAATTTGAGGGATGTGCTGCACATCTTCAAAAGAGCCAGTCCAATTACATACACCACTTCCTGTGAAGGTGCCTGGGTTAGATCTTGCACAATCAGAACCAGACCCGGCCTCTGTCTCCACTGAGCTCGTTGTCTTGGTTCTGCACATACTTATAATTTACGGAAATTACCAGGGGAACACAATTACTCTCTCAGAACACACAAATTCACCCAGGAGCTATTTGGAGTATGAGTCGTTCATGATGATTTGTTCATTATGGTGAAATTAAATAAAACCACCAAAGCGTCTGAGCTTGATTGAGCCACGTATTTGCACCAGCCATTAACCAAGTATGTCCCACAGTTGTCCTCCGACTGCTCACAAACACAGCTGCACCACACCCTGCATTCATGTGCACATCAGTATCCTAGTTTTCATCATATTTTCTGATATGACGTTTATATGGAACATGAGCAACCTGATTATTTCTCAATATGAATGAAATAGTAAGTGGACTTTCTGAAGCAAAATCATCATCAGACACCCAGAGGCAGATGTGGAGATCCAGGTGTGTCTTTGATTTCTCGCTATCTCCGTCACTTTCTATCATTTCTGTGACGACTCAATTACCTCGCCAGATGAAGACGAACCCGACCAAGTTAATTTACCAGAACATTTTCTGCACTGCTTCATCTGCCTGACATAAAATGTATCCTCTTGTGTGAGACTTTGATTTCATTTCCGCAAAGATATGTTATTAAGTTGTTCATCATTGTTATTTTCCTCTGTTTTACTGACATAACGGTAACTAATCAAACAGCTGCGCCCACGGCAGACAGCGATCAGAACCATGGATAAAGTGTTGATGTACCACGTTTCAACAGGAGCATGTGCATGTGCTATATGTGTCAGCTGTTTGCCAATATCAGCTTAGAACATGTCAACTCTGTGTTCACAACATTGTCCGATGAGTTGCCAGAAAGTCCGTTCCTGCAGGTTTAATTTCATGTGTAGAGGCAGATCTACTGAATCAGTTCTATCACAAGTCCAGAAAAGATTCAATTCGATACGACTCATTTGATTTAACACTGATGATTCAGTTACATCAGATAAACACTAATGTTGCATAAAAGGCTTCTAAGAATCAACCAATGGGAACTTAAATCTCATGTATATTCAACAAGTGAGCAACACTGTTGTTTCCTAGAATGTAAAGATATTTCATGGTTATAAAACTGAACCAGGGACTCGTTTTCTCTGGAAAATGCAAAATGACTAAAATGTAATGTTTTTTGGGACTACACATGGAAAACAGCTGAAGAAGAATAACGAAAAAAAAACCTGCACCACTCATAATTATGCATATTTTCAAAAAGTAAATGTAATTCCATTCACATGGACTGTCAGCAGCAGAAGCTTCAAGTACAGACATGTACTTTAATGATCACTCAGCGCAGACAGAGCAGAAACTCAAAGTCTGCTCACTAATTCATCTGCACCGTTTGTGTTGACAAGACATCAGACTGATATCTGCAGACAGCTGCTGCCTGGTGTCGGCACCCCGGCAGGGACAAACTGAATAAACTAGAATCCACACACTGTTCACTCGACTTCCACAACCAGAGATAACATCTCTTCAACAACCAGAGCTCACTGAGCAGCCTTTTTTTCCCCCAATACATCCCTCTGGTACATGTGATCTGTGGATGTGCTGCAAGGGTCAGATACACATCCCAAGTCACAACAGTCCTGTACACTGCCATGTTAATGTTCATGTCACGGTTTACAGCACAAACTTAGATATATACCAAGATATACTTTTGATTGATCCCAAACTGGGAAATGACTGTCACAGGAGCAAGCGAATACACACACACATGTACGCACACACACACAATACAAAAAAATACACAAAAATGTAATACTATTTACTAATGAGTAAAGAAAAGTGTCTATTGTTGAATGGGGAGGTGTGTATGTGCAACTGTTATATGTTATATACACAGAGGTGAGATGTGTATCTTGTGCATTTGTGTATGCTGAAATAACTTGAGGAAATTTACATACAAAACTGTACTACTGTCTAAAAGTATAAGTATAGTATAAGTCAGGCATGGGCAAACTATTCCTCAAAGGGCCGTGTGGCTGCAGGTTTTTGTTCCAGCCAACCAAGAACACACAGTTTGACCAATCAACTGTCTGAAGACTGAGATCAGTTGATTGGATGACTCAAGTCTGGTGTGCTGCTGCTTGGTTGGAACGAAAACCTGCAGCCACACCGGCCCTCTGTGGAACAGTTTGCCCATGCCTGGTATAAGTAGTAGCATGGTGGAGCAGTGGTTAGTAATGTCACCTCACAGAAGAGGGTTTTGGGTTTGATTCCCAGCTTGTGAGTCACTCTTGAACCTCTCTCCAGGTTGCACAGAGGTATGTTTAATGATGATGTTGGATCATTCAAATAAAAACTGTGACTAATTAGAAATTAGCCATTTTTTTTTAAATTCTGCCTTAGATACAATGGATTGTACTTTCACAGATATCCTATTAGTATTTTGTTACCATGACAACTTGCCACCATTGGAACCAACAATAACCGGCTGCAGCCACTGTGTTGTGCGTTGAACCTGCATCACATGAAAACAAAAACGACTAATGCATAGTTGCTCCATCTCACTCGATAAGTGCTACACACCCAAATGCACAACTGTGATCCTAATAATGACATGCTTCATAACACCACACCTTTTTTAACTGACACCACAACATGTCAAACCAGGGAAGAGAAACAGAAGCTTTTGAACTGCAGCTCACTCGTCACCCCAGACTCAACCTCTCCCCACGGTACAGAGCCCCGCCACTGTAATCTACTACTGTACTCTCCCAGGCCAGATGAGGGTATTAGCAGGATGAATAATTAGGCCAGATGTCCTGTTCTGGGCCAGCAATACCCAGCTACGTCCCCCAGCGAGCTCAGAGCAGACACACAGAGGGAGCCCTCATGAGAGGTGAGCACTGACTGTGTCAAACCACAAATGGTTAAATATCATGGAAGGAGAGAAGAGAAGAGAGAGAAGAGAAGAGAAGAGAAGAGAAGAGAAGAGAAGAGAAGAGAAGAGAAGAGAAGACCTAGATATCAATGTAAGCCCCTGCAGTCATGTTTTTCAATGTCTGAACCACTTAGCAAATGAGAGAAAGAGAGTGAGAGATGGAGATGGGAAGAGAGACAGAGTGACACACACCACATCTTTCCTTCACTAATGCAGCAGGGACGGCGGCAGCTCTGCTGAAAAGCACATGAAGCCCCAAGGCAGCTTTCTGGTCCTTGGTAATCTTCTTCAAATCTCATCCCTAATGCCCACTCACACCCAAACACCATCTGAAATCCCCCCCCCCCCAAAAAAAAGGAAAAGAAAGCCTGGCCGCCTGGATGACTGGCTGGCTGGATGACTGACTGGCCGGCTAATTGACTGGGTGAGTGAAATCAATGTTGTGAACTGGATGTGCTTTTCAGCTCCACTAACAGCACACTGGTTCAGTAAGAGTTCAGCATGCCACAGTAAATGGTCTGGGGGATTTGTGTGTGGCTCAGCTGGTAGGACACAGAATCGCCGCCATTACCATGAATCCACCAGAGAGGCTGCTTTACTGACAAGTATTACCAAAAGATGAAAGAGTGCATTATACAAGTGCCCTCTGAGGAAAAAGGAGGAGTGAAAGTGGAAAATAGAAAGAATTTTTCTGTAAGTGTTTTGTTCAGCTTTTCTTCACTGATAGTAGCTCAGTATTAAATTTTACAAGAGTGCAAAATCTTAGACGTTTGGTTGTTTTATTCACCCTGAGATGTGTTCCCACCAAGTCCATAAGGGGAAAGCACCTTTATAAAAGCTTTCCATTCTGTAGACTCACACCCAACAGTTCATAGCCTGTCCACACGGATACGGGTTTCAGTGAATCCACATAAGTTTTTTATCATTTCAGCGTTTCATCCAGACAGAAGTGGTATTTTGGGAGGAAGAAAACAGTATTTTTTGGAAATGGGTTCCAGAGTGGGAAAATCTCAAGACATTGCCCCAGCGTTTTCCTGTAGACAGCCAAAATGTGAAACAATGAGGTCATACCCCTCACCGCTCTAACCTGGACCACACCACTAGACGTATACTTGGACGTAAACAACAACAACAACAACGGCAGACTTCTGTCAGGTCCCTCAGACACTGCGGCTGAATCGCGCCTGACCTGAACACGCCTCAGTCATACATACTCTGTACATAGACCAGGCTGCAGCGGTCGTGGCAATGGTACACCGCCACACACTTCACATTAACAAGCCTCAGTCATACACACTTTGTGAGAGACGAGGTTGGAGTGCTCCCATGAGTTGATGACATAAGGAGCTAATTCGAAAAAAAATCGTAATCATTATCCGTAATCATGTGCATCACTAATGCCTTCACTTTTGACTTTTTTATTTGTGATGTTTAAGCGATCAGATGTACTGGGGGGCCGGGCATTGTGCAAGAAACCAGTGAGTGTCTATGAGCTTTATGTAGACAGAGGTGGTGTGAAAAAGGAGCAGCGGCTAAAGCAGACATAAATACTATTTATAAAACAGCTGCGACGATAAAACGGCCCGTGACAAAACAGCGCCACGCCGGAAATCCAGCACCATGCTGGAGAAGTGCTCATGTAGCCAGGACTTAATGTAGCTGCAGATGTTAATCCACCATCCAAATCCCAAGTCATCAAGGTTGTGACAAGAAAGTTCAGTAATATGTCCCAAGGTGACATCCCATTCCTTTTCTACCACTCAAACACATCACCTCAGTGTGAGGGTCCAGCACTGAAGCCTGAGGGCAACACTGGGACTGGGTCAATCTGTGTCAGTGGAGAAGTTCGCTTTAATGAAGGTGAACCAGCAACAAGTCGGCCACTGATCTCTGTACAGCTCACACTAGGATACACACACACACGCACACATACAAGTGTACACCGACTCAAAAACATGACCTCACTACATTCGACCTCCTCTCCTTCATGGCTGTAAAAATGGACACACACTCACACAGACCTCCACCCATCAGGAAGGTTTCAGCTCTCATGCACGTCCAGGGCACCTCTAAGATGGGCGCAACGTTGAAATGAGTCCCTGGGAAAATTGGATCCCGTCCACTGTTTAAATTCCATGGACTGTGAGACATGCAGTTGCTTAGCAACAGCAGCACTGTATCCCCCCTCTCTGATATCCATTTTGGTTTAGATTCTGCATATTCCAGTGTTGACTCAGACCTAAGTTCATCTGAAATAATTCCAGTTTATGTAAATACACTTCAGAAGCTTTTTTTTTCTCAGAGAGGAATTAGCAAACAAACAACTTCAAATTAAACAGTTTATTATTATTCATCATGGACATTCAACTGTTTCAACTGTAGATGGAGAGGAAGGTTACAAAACAACCATAACTCAAAATATTGAGTTATTAAAATATACTCAAGACATTTGACCTCTCAGCATGCTAATATGTCAAGTGTAAATAAATCATAGCAGCAGAAGAACCAAAGAGCAACACTGGGTCGTCTCTGTCCAACAGCATATTTTGTTAACTCATTAGGAGGGACATACAGGACTCTTTGGCCCTGATCCTGATCTGAGTCATTATCTGCTGATACCAGGTCTGATCTGAGACCTGTATTTGTATTATTCAAATCTTGATGCAGCAGTTTATATTTCTTACAGACTGAAAGAACACTACTTTATAACAACACTTGGTGTTACACACACACACACACACACACCAACATGGAAGCTACGACCGTCTTGATCTTGATATAAAATCTCTAATGTTAAATTGATATATGAGTGAAAGTTCAGTTGAGAGGGCCATGACAGTGACGCGGTCTGCTGAGGAAGAACATGTCTCACTCTGTTAGATTTTTTTGAAGCAAAGAAACTCTCAGTTCACTTGTGGTCGTTCAGCGGCGTTGGAGGTTCTTCCCTCAGAAACAGCAGCTCGGGGAGAACACACAAACCGAGTGCAGCCAAGTTTCACTTAGGTCTGTCATCAAGTTACTCACAGAATTAACATTAATTAGTTACAGCTGATATAACGCAGCCCCCCCCCCCTTTGGCGATATTTGTCATTTTAACCTGAGAAAGCACTGGCTTAAAAATGTGAAGCTGCTGGCTGAGCGCCCTCTCCATTGCTTTGCTAATGATTGTTAGCGTCAGAGCTCAGTGAGTCTGTGTGTTTTTCCGCGACTGCAGTGTCTGCACGCAGGACTACTCACTGCTGTGCCCAAATGTTGTCTCATATTTACACATGGGACATCTCCACTCATTACAAAAACTCATCTAATTAATGAATATTTTGGTGTGTGGTGTCATTCACTTTGCTGAGCATTCGCACACCACGCACAACAACAGTAGCACAGTGAGATGATGAAAGCGCCTTTCCACTCTGATGGAAGTCGGTCCATGTTTTGATTTCACGTCTGATGGGACTGGAAAAGCTTAAAGAAACCGAGCGTGTGTGCGTGTGTGCCTGCTGCTCTAATCACTATCATAACTTCTGCATCACAGTCCCCAAGGGACTAGTGTACGTAGGTGGGGAGGCAGAGAGTGACGGGATTGTGCGTCTCCTTTTTTTTTCCTGTTTTGTTATTGGGTTTTTGTTTCCTGTTTGGAGATCCCTGCACGTCCCTTGATCCATCTAACTGTTTTTTCCTCCCCTCAGCTCTCCATCATGGTCACAGGAATCAAAGAGTCTCTGTCTGGTGTGTTGCCAAATATTTGATAAGGCTTCACATTGCCCAGATAGACCCTGGACCCCTGGATGAATTCCTCTGCTAACAAAGGGGATTTCATTACATGAACAGGATTTGCTGTGTATGTGTGTGTGTGTGTGTGTGTGTGTGTGTGTGTGTCTGACTCATGCCAACAGTGGTCCAGTAAATTCAGTGTATTCTCATCAACACTGCTCGCTAATCTCACCATGTCTGCCTCCGCTGTTTAAGGTTTAATGCTCCGTGTTTAAGACGTCATCGGCTTCAGACGTTTGTTTACAACCCGCAGCACGCTCCACACTGTGCTCTTACCACCTCTGTGTTTCTGCCTGTGTTACTAATAGATTTTCACCAGCCTTCCTGTTCTCCACTGCCGTCTTCTCCTTCTCCCTTTCTTCTCTCTCCACAGCCCACAGGTGACTAAGAATCATTATACCTGATTACAGACAGCTGTGATTATGAAAGCAGAGCCAAGGTTATTTGGATCCTGCCTATATATCCTGCAGTCCATCTGTCTCTACGGCTCATGGCTTAACTACAGGTGTCTACGGCAGCTGTGGAGCTATAAGAGAGGGACCCCCGACCCCATACATACAGACTGAAACGCTGGAGACCTGACAGTAATGATGTAAATGTCCTCTGATGCACAGGAGCGACGGCTGAGCTCTGATCAGAATCGAAAAGCTCACCCTTCTCTATTTTCCATCATACAACCAGATGCTGAGAACCGCCACACCATGAAGCTCCAAGTATCAATTCATTATATTATCAATGAATCTGACCACTATTGTGATTTTCCCCATGAGGCTCAATAAAGTCTCAATAATTCATTTGAGCTATAAAACATCATAATACAGTGTAAATATCACTGTAAATGTCAATTCTTATATATACATGATATTGATTATAGATCTATTAATGAGTTTTTCTTTCTCTTAGGTATTAAGCAACTTTGTAATTCAGATTTTTTTTAATAATACATCAAAATATTAAATTACTTCAACAATGACGAGGTCTATGGTCTAATAGCACACAAGCTCAGTTATAAGTTCCTGCATCAAGGTCAACAGCTGCTGTCACATATTTCTCACAACAAAGAAGTGTCATCAACCGCACACAAAGACATCTGAAATGAGTCCAGTGTGCAAATTTACACACTACCGATTGTGCGACGAGGACACAGACGATGCCGTGATGACGTTCTTCCATCACAAACGTGCGGCGTGTGTGATGATCCCATTAATGGGCCTCCACTATTTTCACTTGTTTGTCAAGTGAGAAATTAAGTTATTGATTTACGTCCGTAAAACAACTTTTCTTGAAGAATTACTCTGACAGCACTCTGCTTGTTTGCCGTCTCGCCGGGAGTCAGGAGAGCGGATCGATATCAATTTCATCTGTGTGAGCGTTCAGTACAGTAATAGGTCTGAGACATGTTTAGCCTAGCTTAGCTCCGAGAGTGGAAGCAGTCAAAAGGTGCAGTCGAACAACTTCAAAGCTCAGTTTTCACCCAACACAAGGGGATTCACATCTTATTTGACCGAGATATGAAAAATATGTCTGAATGGAGTTGTTTTTACTATGAGAGGTCTCTATAAAATACATAAATAAGTAAAGATCCAGCCAGCCCGAGGCTTGATTCCTCTTTCAGATGGAGATATTTCAGTACTTCCATTTGCTGTAAAACTGCGTTTGATTTTGTTAAGGTTTTGCTTTTTACAGTAGACGTATCTATTTATCTTATTTGGCTTCCACATAAAAATGTCTACTTTTCTGTAATGCGAGACATTGCAGTAAGTAACGGTGGCACAAACCTGGAATGAAAAACATTTTCTCAGGCTCTTTGCAGACGGAGACCTACACATCATCACGAGCATAAAGCTTGTCAGCACACTTCTCTCTCCATCTCTGATTGTTCTCAATAACCCCTGTTGCTCAGATGAATGATGGCAGGTACTGGATGAAAGCCATCACCTGCTTCACTTCAGCTAGAAGTCTCTCTCTCCAATGTTTCATTCAGTACCATTCAATATCAGGCATCACTGCACAAACCAAAGAGTGATGTGTAATAGAGAGAGAAAATGGTTTAAGATGAAAGAGCACCCGGTTTCTCACGTATGATTAGCTCCATCAAGTGTGACCAAGGCAATCTGGAGTGAGGTGTTTGTCAATGCATGGCTCAAAAGCCCAGAAAGAAAAACTTTGAAAGTGTGAGGAAACTTTTTAAAGTAACTGTTTCACTGCTTCAGACACGCTTCACGTTGATTCATTCAAAAACAATAATGATTTCTTGAATCCAGACCAGCAGAAGATCTGTCATGTTCCCCTATCAACACAAAATAAAAGTAAAACACGGGTTGAGATGCAACTTCAAGTGGCAGCAAAGTTAGACAGACTGTGATCTAACATAGGAGACTTTGCATTAAAATGTATTCTGCTAATGACATAGCCCTATATCAGTATCGCAATCCACTGTCTGTCTAGTTTGGTGCAGTCAGCACGAGTGAATCAGACGGCCTCAGGACTTTGTCTTCCTGTGGTATCTCATTTTAACAAACAGTCTTTCCCGGTGGTAATTAAAGAAAAAAGAAAAAGTTCCCGTCGTTATCTTGAACTTCTTTCTGCCACTGTGGCTCTATCAACCTCAGCATGTTTGTTTGGAGAGTACAGCTCGCCCAGTACGACATGGAAGTACGTCAGCATTGTTGGCTCATGCTTAGAAAAGGGCAACAGGAAGAGACCACTCAAGAGAGAAAGGAGCCAGGAGGGGAGGTGGAGGAGAGAAGGGTGAAGGGTTGTGTTGGAGAGAAAGGGAAGAAAAATAAAGAGAGAGGAGCGGTGATGACAGCGGGCGACTTCGATAACTTGCTAGATATTGTTTAGTGCTGCTTCAGACTGCTCTTCATCAGCTTCATTGTTTGAGGCCATTTCTTTATTAACACAGACACAAACAGTGGATATGGATGACTAATAGCCCTTTTCCATTGCATGGTACCAGCTCTACTCAACAATACTAAGCTTGATTGCCATTGGGCAAAAGTACCTGGTACATGCCAAATTATTTTTGGTATTACCTTCATTACGCTGAAGTGATACCAAAAGGTCAGTACATAATATCCTCCACTGTTTGTGCATAGGTTGCATTACAGATTACATCACAATATCTTTGTGAATCATCATAAAGACTCAGTTATAGGGGAAAAGTTACCCAAAGTGAGTAAAGTTGAGTGAGGGATCAAATGCAAAAAACCCTGACTTTCAGATGTCCGTCCATTTTCCTGCACCTGATTTCGAAAAAAAAAAAAAAAAAAAGTCTCTCTGAAGATGTAAAACACTGTCAGAGTGATCCTGCTGAGAAAGTTCGAATGACATACTACTTTTCCAGGGAGAGAAAAATATTCATTATTGAAACCTTTTCTCCTTTAAAAGTGAAACATGAAATGGGCCAAGTTAATCACCCTGCCCTGTCGCATAAGCAGACAGAGTCATTTTCTCTGGCTGTTCACATGCTCCCTCATTTTTCAGTCTTTTTAATTTGGTCCCCTGCTCTACGTCTGCACACTGAAGTCGGGTCAGATGTTTTTGCTTGTTGGGGATTTCATTCTGAGGATGTAAAGTATGTCACACAAGCCATCGGGGACAATGGCTGACTAACTCAGAAAGAGACACTATAAACAGACTTAAAGAGACTTTGCTAGCCAAGCAACTTGACGGCTACAAGTCACCTATGATGCAACACTCAGCAGGAGACGGAGTTATAAACGGAGTGTGTCCAACATCACAAGACTGTGAAGTTTATATAATTATCATAATAACAACAACAACCTGAACCAAATAAAGGAATTATATATTCATACAGGTTGGTTTGAAGCTGGATGAAATGTTGAATCTCAAAGAGGTAAATTCTTCGTATTATTATTATCACTGCAAAAAAACTTCTGGATAATCCACAGAATTGCTCGTCACTTTTCTAAGGAACTATTTTTTTTTCTGTATAACCTTGTGAAAACTGTTCACAGTCAGGTCTGTGGATCATCTAGAGTAGCAAGGACACAGATTCTGGAGGGAGAAGTTGCTGTTGAATCTATTTTGTGTTTGTTTGTTTTTTTGATGGTTACTGTCAATGCTTGTCGAGCCACAAAAGAAAACTCAACTCCACTGTGGCTGGGTGGAGGCCAAGAGCTAGAAACAAAAACTGTCTTTATGCCCAGAAACCACAGAGGTGAGGCGGTATTGTCTGCATTGTCACTCTTTAGGCCAGTGTTGAGCTGATGACGCCTAAGTCAGTAGCACAGGACCAACTGGATCTTTACCAAGCTGTGTGTGTGTGTGTGTGTGTGTGAATAGACGGCAGTTTCTGGCATTGTGGGAAATAATTAGAATAAAAGCACAAGTTATGGCCGTCTCTGCATTCATTGCAGGATGTTCATTCTTTCTCATCCTCTTTGAATCTCCGTCTCTTTATCTCTTTCTCCTGCCTGGATCAGCACTATTGCTTTGATCTGGCTCTTCATATAACAAGGCCCCAGGGTCTACTGTACAAGAGAGCAGAAAGAGTCCAAACTACAGTGTGTGTGTCTGCGCACACGCCCAAACACAAAGTGTATATCTATGTGTATACATACTTTAACTATGTGCTGAATATCTTCTCGCTCGTGTCAGACACTTGACAAATTTCCCCTCAGGGATTAATTCTTCATGCGGCTGTTTTTTTTTTTTTTTCCCTGAAATGCTCACTCTACTTTTATTAGAGGAGGGTATCATAGTCTATTAGTGACGCTGCTTGGTTGATTTTTTTTCCCTCCACTTCAGTCCTGTGGTTGCTTAATTGGCATGAAAGCAGGACACTCTAATTTGCCACTGAGGAAGGTGATGAATTGAATATCATTATGTTTCCTTATATCAACTATAGAAAAGTATCTGTGAACTTTCAGTGCGTCTCATGGTTTTGTTGCCTTAATCAACACATTTTAAAACCGTACACCGACTATAAATAAATGAGGAAGTGCTTCAGGATTGGGTGAAATCTTTAAAGTTGGGGAATGTGAATTATTTTTACGACTAATGAGGAGATGCACAGAAAAGAGGAAGGACAGTATGTTCTCCAGCAATTAGTGCCAGTACTATTTCTGGTATTTGTGAGATTTTGTTTCTCTCTGTGATTAAATAACATCATCTATCCCATCTCTTTCTGTATCTCTCTCTCTCTGTCTCCGGTCAGACAGGATGTTTTGAGGAGGAAGACAGCGGGGTCACGGTCTGATCCAGAAAGTATGATAAAGATCAACCATTTCCTTTGCATCATATGCGTGTGCGATTCTGTGTTTGTGTGTGTTCGCATTCAAGCATACTCTCCATGGAGCCTGGAATGAGCTTTATGTTTTACAATGCAAATACTTGCAATGTTTACTCTGAGGGAAAGAAACGCACTTCCTAGGAAGGCGAGAGGCCAACAAATAATGAGGAGTTTGAATCTGTAATACAGCACGACTGTGGCAGTGGTAGACTGGTGTGTTATTAAATCATTTACAAATGCTGTACACTTTGTAATAAGCCAGGAGTAAGGACAGCATTTGGAAACAGCCAATCACTTATCTGGCTCCACCCTGTTTGTCTTGACTGACAGACAAAGAATTTGTGATGAAAAGTGGCGTTGAAGGAAGAGTCCATCATTTCAGCAAATACGTGAGATGAGATGATAGATGAGAAGATTAATACCACTCTCATATCTCTGTGTTAAATACAAGGCTACAGCCAGAAGCAGCAGCAGCAGCAGCAGCAGCAGCCGTGAGCTCAGTTTAGCACAAAGACTGGCAACGGGGCAAAACAGCTATCCTGCCACATCGAAATAAAACCTGTCTATCATCACCTCTAAAGCCACTAAATAACACTTTGAATGAAATGAAGTAATTCTCAGTTTCATCAATGGCTATGTGCTGCCCTTTGTGCTTTTCAGAAAACTGGAAAAAATGATGGCATTGTGAAATGAAAAACTTAGCGTTAAACTCTGCTGTTGTAAAAGAGGCAGAATGAAATGTCATTACTAGAATGGCACTCAGCAGAGCACATACCTCCGCCAAGGCCAAACAATCCTACACGTCTGTCAGAACCAATTGTACAGAGTCATAGAGCTCAACACCATTAATATGTCTCATTTTCTACATCAAGAGCCCTGCATTATTTGCATTACAGTCTTTTAATCGGCTTATTAGTCATCCATGAAGTACTTTGAACTGGTCTAACTAGTATGAAAGGAGCTAAATAAAGTTTGATTAATTGCTTGAGTATTTCCTGAGAAAATCACAAAACAGTTTGAAAAATGTTGTCATGATATGTGATAAAAAATAATCAGTTGACCCCTTTGACTGGATCTGCACCAAATAATGGGTGCTGCTCTGGCCCATGCTCCACTACGTTTGTCTGACAAGCACACAAACAAGCAAGGACAGGTGAAAGCATAATGAACAACTTAATATTTCACCTGTTCATCTTTAAATTATATATTTGATCATATTTTTTCATTTTACTCTAAAACATTGGGTTTAGACTTCATGCCCAATTACAAACAAGGATATCACTGGGTCCAGCCAATGCTCTTATATGATGTAATTTGAAATGTAGAAAAGTGATCAGATGCATTTTTCTGCCCCAGCAGTAAAATGTAAGGCTGCAAACATCACATATTCTCCTCCCAGAAATATCAGTTTATAGAGTTTCCTGAGGCCCAATGTTTTAAAAGGTTTCTCTGTTCTGTTTGTTGTAATGTTAAACAAACAAAAGTGGTAAAACCTCATAACTGATAACTGATATATTCAAAATAGTTGCCAATTAACTTTCACTCAACTGATTGATTAGCAGCAGAAGAGCAGCAAAGTACAACATGAAGACATGTAGACAAGAATGAGATGTTGCAGCAAGGGCAGGAGAGTGGACACTAAGGGGCAGGTTTGGGTTAAAGGAGGAGGGGGTTTGGGGGGGGGGGTCTTAAGGTCCCAGCCAAAGTGTCTCCTGCAGGAGGTGGTGTGTCGGCATGGAGGGATTCCCACTCCTCTGAAGTCTGGCAGTCGTATCTGGTTACTCCTGTAGGTCTGCCATGATTACCCTCCACTCACATTCCTCAGCGCTCATTTACTCCAATCCACACAGGAATCTTACAAACTCAGCATTACACACAGAACAAATACACACAGGCACACACATAAACACAGGGACCAACAAACCCAACAGATCTCTCAAGTCGAACATTAAAGTCAAAACATTCGTCTCAAATCACCAAACTCATCGCTCCCCCACTTCTTCACGTTTCCCCCCCTGCCTCTCTCTCCCCCATCACAAACTCCTTGTCAATTGAAAAACTGCAACAACAGACAACAACTTGGACTGTGGCTGAGGTTTGTGTTGCCGCTGCAGTGCTAACCTGGTTGTAAAATGCCAGAAATGCTGTAATCCTCATGGAGGCGTTTGTCACCTCACACCAAACTGTGAGGGGGAGCAGCGGTAATGTGGTGGTTTAGCCCTCAGCCTCGTCTGTTACCCTCCTGCTGGAAGGAATGCCGTTAAAGACGGCCCGACTAGACGCCCAGCTGCTCATGTGGCCACATGTTGCACAGTCCTTGTGTGATACTGCAACAGGACTTTGTGTACTTTCACAGACTATCCACTTTATGACGTCAGTGTTTGTACACATAATCTGTGGGAGTGGGAGCGCGGCAGGCCTCGGCGCATGCTACCTCGTGAGGCCTCAGATTTGAGAGATCTTGTCACCACTCACCGCTTCCTTTCTTTGAAAATGAATTTCCCATTGCTTTATTAAAGTCAGCCCTCTGTCAGTGAGTTTGACATCAACATTGTTCCTATGTGTGACGGGGGGACGGTGGTGGTGGTGCTGGCCTCTGGGAGGAGGGCCCTATAGGACAGGGGACAGTGCAATTCATAATCAAGACGTAGGCAAGGAAATGGCTCTTCTTGTGTAACGTAATTGAAAAAGAAAAAGGAGAGGATATTGCAGTCATCTCAAGCTTGTCTCATGCTGATATTGCACCTATCAATCATATTTCATAGGGTATATTCTGTGTGTTCACTGACATTTCTCTTGATTTATCATTGTAATAATACGCACCCGTTGTGTGAGTGTGAATATACAGAAAGAGAAGGGGCATCAGAGAGGGGGCTGCATATTATGATTTAATGTGATTTGATGTGTGTATGGTGGGGGTTTGAGGGTATGATATATAAAGTAAGGATATCTACACAACAATATAGTCCATCCAAATAGTCGTCTTTTCATGCAAATGCGGCTAAAGAGGAAGCGTTGTGCCTGTGAGGAGGAGTTATTTCATACTCCAGACACATGTTGAAATATCACTTCACAAAATATTAATTAAAATAAAGATTCATTCTCTTTCATCTGTAAAGCTTCAGATAAAACTTCAGATTTCTGAAGTAAAACACAAATTATTGAGTTGGATGGGACCTATTAGTGCTTTGGCAAACACATTTAACTTTAGCACCTCAAAGTCAATATTGTGTGAAAGTGCCAAAAAAAATGCTGCAGCTTCTTACATAAGCAATGATATTTAGAAATTGTATGATATCGTAGAAGTGATATTTGTGATCAACATCTAACCTTTGATGAAGATGGAAAGAGAAAACTTTTCTTCTTTCATCAAAGAAGACCTAAAGTTTGTGGTCGATGCTTAAATCTGAACTGGTAGAGATCATCAAGACCAAAGCTCCTTGAATCTTGTTCTCTTGTTATTTTGCAGTTCTGCCACTGTCACTTTTTTCAGAAATACCACCTATATCAATATAATCAAGAGATCCACTCATCAATATAACTGCTGACAGACAAGAGAGACCAGATATCCTGATTTTAGTTAATCCAAAAGTATGTGAGGAAGCCTCTGTATGGCAACAACATTTTGATCACAATCTGATTTTAAAACTGATCTGAATGATGAATCAGTGGAGAGAAGAAATACTTCCATAACAATATCATTCATTAACCGCAGCAAAAATACCAAACAAACCAAACACGTCCTCCTGTGGCTTCTCAGGTTTGAGAGTTTGCCGCTTTGCTGTTTTTCTCCTGTTGGACTGTTGATCGAACAAAGAAAGGAATTCAAGAGATGCTACCTCACCCTTGACAGGCACTTTTTTCAGTATTTTCTGACATTTTATGGGCCAGAGGACTCGTTGATTAACTGACAAAACTAATTATCAACGGAGAGATTGGCAAAGAAGGTAATCATTAGCTGCAGCCCTGTGTCAGTGGAAATCTGGTGCTGTTGTTCTGCTGGAAACGACGACCATGTTTATGCTAATCTGGATGTTGTTGTTTTTTCCTAAACAAGCTGTTGCTAATTGCTCTCAAAGCACAGTGTTCACACGGTGGGAAACAAAGAGCATTGCCACTTCTTCCTAAACACAGTAGTACATGAATTCGACTGAGTTCAACCTGCTTGCAGGAATAATCTAATCAGTTTCTAAATGATGGTGCTGACATTTGATCCTCACATCTACACAGCTATAATGAGTTGACTTCTGCTCTTTCAATTATCTCTCTGCAACCACCAAATGCTTTGTGCGTTTTTGTTTTAATTTGGGTTTTGCAGCTGCAAAAACTCAGAGATTGTGAAGAGCAGCAAAAGCTTTAGGTGATAAAACATTCCTTCAGAAACTTCTTAAGAGATGCAGCATCCGTGTTTTTCCACACTCTACAGACAAACACATGTGGTGCCAATATCAGTTGGCATGGAGATGAAATAAGCACAGGCGTCTAAGCTCACTAACTCTAATTACAATGTGCACAGAATAGCAGTCTTGTGTGTGACTGTTCCCAGCAACAGATCAATATTGGCTCAAAATCCATCACATGGAAAGTGCTGTAAATTTTTCTAATGACGATCAGTGAGCTGTGTCCTTGCCACTGTGAGCTAATTTTTGTGGTGAGTGCTGAGCATAATAACAAAATCTTTTAATTAAGCAAAATGCAGTTTTGACTGGCTGTGAAATGAAGGGGTCTATTATTTGTAGCACAGATCAACATCCATGCAATGTGCACCATGCTCTGCGTGCATGTGTGTGTGCACATACATTTCAGCCACTGCGTTTGTGTATATGTAGTGTCTGTGTGATATTTTCTGTGATTCACTGAGATTAGCAGAAACATGACTGCAGGCCATGCTGAAGCTAAATAAGCATAAGAATGCCAGAAGTGACTGTCCCCTCCTTTTAAACCTCCAACCCACACATCCAGGCTGTAAACACGGCTAGACTGTCCCCACCCCGCCACCCCCGTAACCTCCCATCCCAGGCCCCAGCCCCCCTCCTGCTGGAAGCAGGCACATAGACAGACTGTCTTATCTCGACCCCCCCAGGGGAAGAGGAAGAGGGGGATGGGGGTGCTGGCTTTGTGTCTACCGGCACAGACGAGGACTTTGTGTTGCATGCAGGCACGTGTGCAGGAATACATGGACACACACACATAACAAGAGCAAATAATATGTGACACATAGCACACAAACGCAAGGTCAAAGTATTCATGATCCTTTGATCTATATATACACCACATATATAGGATGTCTGAAACAATAATGCAGTTTAAGATGACTCACATTCCAGACAAACCTACATATTATTTAGACAATCAAGAGGAAGTTTACATCAGACTCGATGTCACGTCACATTCTAATTAGAAAAATAATTCCTATTGTGAAAAGGTCAGGGCACATTCACGCACACACACACACACACACACACACACACACACACACAACGACAACCCCCACTAACCCCACCTAGACAGGCTCATACGGCCCCACCAACACACCACAAGGACACCCATCCTCCCAACCCCCCAGGTTTGTGTACACACCCATACACATGTCTGTAAACACATGCACATATAGGAAGTGGGTGACCCGCTATGGATGCATGGGTGTGACAAGCACAGGGAAACCACATACTGATTCTACGATACAACTGCCCGACATGCAGGCGTAATGTGGAAAGGAGCTTGTTGCATTCAGTTCAGACAATAGAACAAATATGGCAATTTTGTCAATGCATTTTGGACAAGGTTTCTTTTTACCAAGGGCAGGTTTAAGAATACTGTCTATTTTAATACAGTATTGCAGTAATAGACGACTACAATATAAATGCTGGAAGACAGAATGCAAAGTTTTTAATGGTGCAAATATTTCCAGTAAAAACCATCTCCAAAGAAGGAATTTCACCCTTGATGAACTGTACAGTCAAGGCTAAGTGGCATAGCTGACAGTTTACATACCACTGAAATCCTGTGACCAGTCAATTGTGACATAGGTATTGTGGTGCACATCACATGGTATGTGTCTATATAAACAAAGATGTTCACATAGTCACCTTTACCTGAGAAAACCATTTGCAGTTAATGTCATGTCTTTGCAGGGATGAAAGAATAAACAACTGGTAGTAAAATAGCAATGTGGAGGTATTGTGCGTTCGCCTCATGAAGATCGAATAGACTTTCAAACATCCATCTGAATTTTGTCATCTGCACGTGTCTGCGATGGTTCACACAAATGTCTTACGGACCATCTGTGTGCAGTCCAAAACCTAGCGTGTGGACCACACGTGCCAAATACACATGTGTGAACACGTCCAACTACACAGACAACTGATAGAGTATAAACAGAACCACATGTATGTCCACAGTCCACGGCTCTCAGTTTTGGACCATGTATCTTTTTCTGAACTTTGAAATGAACAGGAACAGGGCTATGGATTTTTACGCCATCTCCTACAATGTATTTCAGCAAAAGCCAGTATGCATAGGAATTATAATTACAGCAACCAATTACATGAAGCATAGTCATATAATCATATAGAGCTGAAGGGATTAGTCATTCCATGCACTGAAAATTAATCTGCAATAATTTGAATAATCAATTAATTGATTAAATCATTTTAAACCAAAATGGCAAAGAGAAAAAAAAAAAAAACAGTGACTGGGCCCATGTCCTCAGACATGAATATTTGCATAATTGCAGAACTGAGCATCTTTGGATTTACGGCTGGGTGTTGGACAAAACAAGCAGGTTCAATATGTCTGCTTAAACGTTGAGTTTTCTACATGATTTATATCTGACAAATATAGAGAATAATTGAGAGTAAACTAGTCACAGATGTACTTGAAGACAGATGGGGCCATTTTCATTAACCTGCAAATATTTGTTTGTTTGGCCAAAAAAAAAGTCTTTAAATGATTGTTTGGTTATCAAAACAGCTGCTGACTAATTCACTTTCAATCAGCTGTGATCAATCAATCTGCCCATGCAGTAACTTCAGTGACCAATCATTGCTGATTAAAAGACAGGTTCAGATTTGTCAAAGGACAAACAAACACTAGGCAGGCCTTCATATTATACATGTGATGGAACATACTTAACCATAACAACAACAACAACAACAACAACAACAAGAAAAGAACTCTAGTATCTACCAGGCCTTCTGCACAGGCTCAAACACCACAACCTACCAACATACAGTTCAGCCAACAGGTGACTGAACAGCCAAAAAATGCCAACTCTTATGCCTGGTCTCCATAATAATACCCGGAACAGCCACACACAGTTGTTATTAAATAAACGCGTAGGCTGCACAGTTAACACGTAAACAGTAAAGCCAGCAGCGAGCATAGTCAGACAGAAAGAGTGTATTTGACTCACATTTACTTGATGAATCCACTTGATTAATCCATTCTCTGGTGTGTCATGGAGGTAGTAGAGTAGTAGTTGTAGGTGATAGATAAGTCCTTCTGCACTTTGCGGCTCTTTTGTTGTCCTGTACTCCTCGTTTTCCTATCACAAATAGCTAACCCTGGTAAACTACCGCTCTGACTAAACCCTAACAAAGTCCACAGTTGGTTTGCGTAAGACAGTGACTTGGTTAATATCAGTGACTTCTCAGTCTCAGTCTTCACAGCGCCACGACAGATTAAATATCAGTGTTTTTGATCAAAGGATGTGACACTGGTTTGATCTCTGAGCGCACGGCCTGCACTGTAGAAGCTGTTATACCCTTTTTCACCACGTACACTGGCTAACATGTAGCGGCCATTAGAATCCAGAGGGGCGCTGTTTCACCAACTTGAAGAAAGAAGCAGGCTACTCAAAGGTAGGCCTACTCTTTTAAATCAAAGTAGTAGTACAACTTTGTGAATATAGACTAAATGGGCTGATTGAAATGATTGAATGAAATTTAGTAATTGGTGACAAGCTGCCAAATCAAAAGTACAATAGCTATTTGCCCCATGGAAGTTCTATGACTTCCATCACTGAGTATATGAAGTGTATTTTTTGTGTTATTTATTATATTACAGTGATATATTGACTGAGCCTTAGCTCCTTAGAAAATGTGATTACGTGTTGGGGCCAACAGAGGACTACAGCCAAGGTATCACCAAAGGTCTCTATATGATTCTTCTATGTTCTATGTAATTTGTCTATCATTTCTTAGTGTAAAAGAGTCAGATTTAAACACTTGTACTAGTCACAGGAACCAGGAAATACTCAGTGCTTTTCTTAGAAGGTGCTCACACAAACAGCTTACATGTGTAATGCACCATACATCTACATGCTGACTAGAGACGCTGCTGAAATCTGTAATAGTTTTAATGGAATTATTGCTGGGCAGAATCAGGGTCACCCTGTCTGAGGGAAGTCATGGATATGAGGCCATTCCTCTCTCTCTCACACACACACGCACACACGCACATGCACATGCACATGCACATGCACACGAAGCTTAGAGCTGCTTTAGTTGTATTAGCGGGGTTAGGGATTACTGAGGGCATGGAGATGGCTGTGATTTTGAAGTGCATGATGTCAAGGAATGGGGTACCACTCATGTCGTCCCAGCCGCCTGGTGGAGTATATTCAAATAGTTTTTGCAATCATTTATTTTCATTATCAATAGTCATTTTGCAGTGTTTTCTTTCAGATACGTAGGTACAGGCAGTAATTAGCCCTCTGGGCACAGTCATTAATAAAACAGGAGGGAAAGACTGTAAACTTGTATGTTTGGACTAGTGTGTACTTAGGGAAACTTTTAGCAGTCAGGCATAAATATTGGTATTTATCATATTTAATAATCTTAGTCTGGATTATAATGTGATGAATAAACCATGTGTAACATAAAAAATCTGAATATTGCTGCTGGGCAATATCTCGTTTTCAGGGACCAGGGAATTCCGACTTTTCTAAATGTTTTATTTAATTGCCACTCAGCTCTTTTTAAATGATAATTCAGAAGACGGCGAAGAGGGCACATAAAGTACACGCTCCATTTAAGTCCTGCTTCCAACACTAAATACTTTTTTTTTTTTTTTTTTTTTTAATTCAAGGTTTTCCAAAGTGTTGCTGAACAAAGCATAGGATGGGGGTTGGATGTGTGGAAAGTGGGTCTTGTGAATGTAGGTCTTTGAGACAGTGTGTGTGGGTAAAGCAGGCTTACAGTAGTAATCCTCTTCACAGACACCCATCTGACTAGCAACAGGACGGGGCTCAGACAGACACACACATGCACACACATGCGTGCACGCACACATAAACTAAAAGGGTTTATTAGAAGGAAATCTATTTTGTTTTGTCTGGATTTTTAGAAATACAGTGGGTCATAAATAGGCCTTGATCTCTAATCACATACTCAGTCAAATCCTCTGATATCTAAGATGTCTGAGCGAAGTTGTAATCTTCCAGTGCACTACGTGTGCATTCCCGCAGGTGTGGCACCAAATTCTTTGTGCGTTTGTTTGATACATTTCATGGCTTTTCTTTTATCAACCATTAAAATGAGGAAGCTCCTCCAGGAAGCTGGATCCTCTGTTGACTTTATTGGTTCCTGAAATTTGTCATTACTGCTTCCCGGCTGTGATGTCAGTCGATTAATGACAGAGAGGAAGAGGGACATTCATCCCAAAATAACTCAGGAAAAGCAGACAACTTGAAAAAAAAAGGCATAATGAGCCTGTAAGAAGCAGAGACAGTGAGTTACGACTCTGTCACAGTCTGACTCATGTTGTCTCACAGGGAAATGCTTTTACGATCCACGACATGACATTTAGTCCTTCTGTGGCACAAAGTTGAGCCTTTGTTGACTTTGGTCTGAATGAAGCAACGTTTTCACCAAAACTACATCAGAGGGGTTTTAGAGAATTGACATATGGATCCATTCACATAGTCTAATTTGGATTATGCATGAAATAAACAAATAGGAGGGAAAAAAATGAATAAAATCACCATGAACCCAAAAGGTAAAGCATAGATGAACAAAGAATGTTATTTGTACTTTTTTTTTTATTTTGGCATTTCTTTGTTTTGCATTTATATTAAGCAAAGTGCATCTTATTTTCTTTTTCTCATCAACACATTGCACAATACATAAATAATGATGCATATAAAACGTCTTCATATTTACAATTAATAATATATTTATATATAACATAAAATACATTTTTCGCTTCTTATTTTATTTAATTAAATCTTCGTCATTTATTAAACAAAGTCCATCAGAATCTTATACTTTCTTCTTCTTTTAAAACTTTTTTTCTCTCTTTGAACCTCTGGAACAAAAACAAAAAAGGAAAGTGGGTGTAGTCTTTTTTGTGGGGGGGGGCAGAAGAGGCCAGGAGGGCGAAGAAGAGGAAGGCTGCTGCTATCGGGTGTTGAAGATGACCTCCAACCAACACGGGCAGCTACTGATGAACTGTCTGGTGTAGCACTGTCCCCAGCCTTTCACAAAGCTTATCTGCACCGTGAAGCCCGTGCGAGGCTGCTGAGTGAACTCATGGTCGTTTGGCCTCTGCAGGCTGCCGGCCTTGTCATAGTCAAAAGCTTTAATGGAGAATCCGGGGAACACCTTGTGGACCAGCAGCGTGCGCGAGTCCGGGTTGTCCAGTGTGGCCGACTTAATGAAGATGGGGTAGCAGCTGCGGTTGTAGACCCACACCCCGTCTGGCTCACGCGTCAGCTGGATGCCATAGCCGATCTTGGCCCGCACCATCTGCACCAGCTGGGACTTGTTGTCGGAGCAGAGCTGGCCCAGGCAGAAGCCGTTCCCCTGAGGTAGATCATAGAAGATGTCCAGAGAGGGCTCCTGGACTGAGTAGAGGCGCCCGACACGTGTCTTCTCCTCCCAGTATGCCACCACGCACCAATGGGCCCGCTCGCCAGACTCCTGCAACGCCAGGGAATCTGAAGGAGGACACAGAGAAGGAAGAAGATGGTTAGACCTCTGGGGACGACACGATGACATTGAAACATCAAACCGTAACGTAAAGAAAAAGAGAGGAGGGTGGAGGTTAGTGCATGAGGCAGTGATGAGGGACGTGTGATCAGAAATATCCTTCTAACCTACAATGAAGTTACTCAAACATTGCTGCCTCTACACCATCTTCTTCCTTATCCCTGTTTTGGGAAATGGAGAATGTGCTTTAGTTGAGAGCCAAAATTAAACTGTCATCCTCAATTTCTGCCATACAGGAAAACCATGTTGGAATTCCTGGACTTCAGACAAGAGAAGCAACTCAGAGACACTGGCAGGCAAGTGTCCACACGCACTACAATATTTGTCTAGGCATTAAATGCTTATCTTCTGTCTGGCTCGCTGTATTTTTGTAGCGGCATGGCCAACAATGTACTGACGTCAACCGACCAGTACCGATCATCTCTCGACAACCAACATGCTACACCCCGCCGGAGGAAATTAGAAACTAACTTTGACTTTGCGTCTCACGAAAGAAAAAAGTCTGCGCTGTGGTTACTGAGCAACAGCAACAAGATGAGGGACTTTCACATGGACACATAAACCATCCCCCCTGTCTACAGCCTGAGCACATGGTGTTTAGCTGCCGAGCGAGGCAGGCCGTTAACTCTCAAACCCTGGTGTCTGAATCGTTGACAAGCTAGGCCTCTCCAGTCTAAAGTTTCCCCTGAGCGTAAAAGAAGTGTAGCATTGGCCATGCTCCAGTTTCCAAATCCCCACCCCCCACCTCCTCCCTCTCCTGTCTCCCTTTAGTGTGCCTCCTGCGCCGTCCCTCTCCCCCCCTTCATATCTCTATTCCACAGAAATCTGGCTCCCAGCTACTCCCAGCTAGAAAAGTAGGAGCCAGTCAGGCGCAAGGGAAATAGAGGGAGACAGAGAGAGCGCGAGAGGAAAGAAAGAGGGGGCGGGGTGGGGAAGAGAAGGAATGCTTTGCACATATTTTGACTCTTACTTTTGCAACTTTGCTTCCTCTCCTGATTTTTAAGCGTCTCTTGTGCTTTTAAGGTCATCACCTAATTGCTGCAACTTCTATCAACTGCTCAGTAATCTTTCATACTTCCTCTCCCCTCTGTCTCAACACACACACACACACACACATACACACACACACACACACACTCTAATCCAGCCTCGATGAAAGACACATTCAAGGGTTAAGAAAGCTTGAAGAGGGGAAATATATGTGAGGGAGGAAAAAAAATGAACAGAGCCCCTCTTAGAGCCATTTCAGTTGCCCCCATCCTTCCCATCCGACCCCAACCTACAACCCCCACCCCCCCTCCCTTCCTCGTTTCATCCTGTGGTAGCTGTGAACGTAACCGGTAATTTGGAAGGTCCCGTCTGAGACAAACTGCAACGTTAATGCGGCAGGATCTCTGTCGGCCCAAGCGGACTCACCGCGGCCTGTCATTAGCCCTCATTAGACGCAGAGAGAAGGAGGGAAAAAAAGGGAAGAAAAAGACAACACTGGGAGAGGAGAGACAGAAAAAGAGAGGGGGGGCTACTGAAAGCATGCCTTCCGTAAAACAAGAGGGGCTGTGTTCTTTGAAGTTGGTCAGAGCCGAGCCTCAGGGAGTTTATCGTAAATCCGTCCTCATGAGGTGCTGGGGGAAACTAAGTACCCAGCTATCTACCCTCAACCAAATGGAGAAGAAGAAGAAGAATAAAAAACACACATCTATGAGATTAGAGACAGAAAGTGTCTTTTAGTATGTCAGGCTAAAGTCAAACAAAGTCCACGACTCTGGCCGAGGCTTTGCTCTCAGGTCTCTTTTACGTGCAGATACAGGGCTGATAAGAAGAGGGGACACGTTGGACTTTCTTAACAGCTGACAGAGGGCCTGCTGGTGGAGCTCACCTGTGGGGCCCTGTGTGTGTGTTTGTTATTGCTGAGAGAGACAGGCCCTGGCGTCAGAGGTCATTAGAGCGGCTGCCTGTCTGAGCCTGTCATTGCAGCCTGAAAACACCCTGCTATTCAGGACTACACTAACTGCCCCGCTTCCCCTCCCTCGTCGCCTCTCCTCTCTTCTCCTCCTCTCAGAACCTCTAACTGTTGGTAAGTGAGAACCACAGACGAGGGAAAAGAGAGGGGAGGATAAAAGCAAAGGGTTGAGGCAGAGACAGAAAAACAACAGAGGGAAATATGATGGACAATAGAAAGGGTCGACTAGTCAAGCAGAAAACCCTTCTCTCATGTGAATGTTGTAATGCTGCCATGTAGATACACAACGATGCCAAAGACAGATGAAAAAAACGATGGTGACAGACATTTATCATCTGAGATAATCTGACTTTTAGTCCCTAGTTACAGCCAAGCTGCAAAAACACTGGATGGTGCATTTACCATCGTCTGCTGGACCCTCCCTGAATGGCAAATGTCAACGTCTTCCAAAGTCCACTTCACACAGACTTTCTGTTGTACATTAAAAGTCTCTGAGAGCATATCTGATGACATCACGGTGACATAATCAGGGGTTATTTTCTCAGACTTCCTCTAGAGGCACAGAAGACATTATATGGCAGGATGAGTAGTTCCTCATGTAGGGAAAGCAGCATTTTAACATTAAACAGTTTGAAGTTAAAGTTAATTTGAATCACTTAAACACTGATGGAACATTTGATCTATAATAATCCATAAGAATAAGTGTCTATCTATAAAAAACTGCTGTATATGAACTGTAGAAGAGTAAAAAAAAAAAAAAGTTGTATTTCACTCCTAGCGTGACAGCAGCTCCCCTGAATTCTTCCCATTCCACCGCAGTTGGATAAAAAAACTGACTGAAAACTAATCTGAGAGGGAGTCCATCGAGACAATGACAAAAATAAATCTATCTGCAGGCTCCTGTCCAGCTCAAACTAACCTCACAGGTAAACAAAACCAAACTTTTTTTCCCCCCTCTCTATGTTCAGTACATCAGCAGAGAGAAAGCGAGACAGGCAGACTCCTCCATCTGCGGGGCGCAGCCCTGTGAAGAGTATGTTCACAGCTTGTCCTGACAGCAGATGAGCTTACACCTCATGAGTAATGCCTCCGAACACGGAACCACACACACGCACATATAAACACACACATACACACTAATGAGAGCGACCATGTATCAACACACCTTGTTCCAAGTGCAAGGCTCATTTAACAAATTTTAATTTTTAACACATTGTGTGCTTAGGTCCGACTGTGTGTGCGTGTGTCTGTGTTTGTGTGTGAGGTGTCTGCTGCTTGAGCTCCTCATGTTACAGTCTGACACTATTTCAGGTGCTTCTCGCATAGGTGTACGCATGCATGTCAGACAGTGTCGTCAGACTGTCTGCGCTGAGTCCGTCTGTCCTTGGAGCGCCGCGTTTTCCATCAGCTCCAGCCTGGTGAACACTCGCAGAGCTGTCTGTAGTCCCCGTCTGTACATCTGTCTGTGTGCCTGACTGCTTCCTGGATGTCTGCCTATCGAAGCATTAGTCCGTCTATCTGTCTGCCGCCCCACCTGCTCGTCTGCTCTGCAGCCTTTCAAGCCCATGTGTCTCAGGCTTCTCCTCGCTGGAGATAAGCTGGCTAGCTGGCAGCCTGAGGCCATCTGTCAACCCCGGCCCTTTCTGCCCTGCTCTGCCTCTGTCAGTCGTCTGCTGCTGGTCTGTCCCATTCTGGCTCGTCCCATGGGGTCCACACATTACCCCCATCCAAAACAGAGAGATAAAATGTTGATAAGTCTTTGCAGAAAGATACAGGGGCAGCCTGGTCTGGACCATGTGATCAAGAATGATAATAAAGATAACAAGCCTTTTTAAGAGCAATCTTATTTTTGTTGGCATGAGCTAATGTGAATGTTAGCATTAGCAACATTGTGCAAACAAAAAGCAGCATACTGCACCTTTGTTTTTTAGGCATTTTGTGGATGATCAGATTATGGCTCTTACATGAAAGGTAAGAAGGCGGGGCCACTGCAACAAACCAGGCCATGCTTCAAATCAAAGTCATACGTGAATGTAAATAAATGCGTGCAAACTATTTAAACCCCAGCACCAGGAGGGAATATTTGGCAAACAGACCCACACGCTGCTAGCTCCCCTGCGGATTTTAATGGTCCTATGGTCTTTAAGAGTGGACGCCACGCTAGCTGAGACAATTGGACTTGGTTGAAGGGAGGAGGGACGGCTGAAAGGAGGAGGAGGGGGGAGGCAATGACAGACTGGGTGCTTCTCTCAGGGCCAGAGACACAGTCTGGAAAGGTTAATCATTACCTCTGTCTGACTCCACACACACACACACACACACCAGGTCGCTACTATTCTTAGAAGTCAACACAGTCACAGAGTAGCACACTCATGCACACACACACACACACACACACAATTTTCAACCTTCAGGCCTGGACACAACACTATCAACATCAGTAAATAGTGAGGAGGCTCCTGAGAACTGACTTGTATTGATCCCTGAGAGCTCTATGTGTGTGTGTGTGTGCCTCTCTGAGCTCAGACATGTAATGACCCTGTCGTTATCAGACACACACAAGGCGGCTGAAGAGAAGAATGAGGAAGACGTGAAGGAAACAGCTCAAGGGGGGAAGGAAGGACTCTTCACGGTGCCTTATTTTCTAAGTCAACACCCTCTCTCAAGCCGGGGAAAGTCTATTCCAAAGGTCAAGGGTCACCCTGGAGGCATTCCTTTTGTTCCCTCTGCCATGCCGTATATGCTCAACCTTGTGAGCATGTGGTGTGTGCTTCTATAATGAAAGCCTGTGCATTTCTCACGGAAATATTTGGACTCATTGATTTTATTCCCCCTCCCCAAGTTAATACAAGTTAGAGTCCTCAACAGCAGGTGCATTGTTTTCGCTTCACTGTATTCTGCGGCAAGAAAATTCGATGGCAGGCGACCTCGTCAGAAAGAGAAAGGTTATCTGGTGGAGGCAGAGGAACTGTCCTCACCTCGCATCAATAAAATGCCACAGCCTTGTACATTTAAGCCATACTTATGCCAGTAACGGCTAGCGTAGCCTGGAGCTGCTAGTTTCAAGCAGTGGTGAGGAGTGGTAAGCTCACTCCTTTCTAACTTAAAACAGATTTTTTTCTCCCCCACTTTCAAACTTATCATTTCAGCCCCAACTGACATTGCCTCAAGTAATGTTCATGGAGCTCCCTGTGGGGCCGCACCAGGTTTTATGCAACACATTCACACATGCAGTAGTATGTGAACCCGTAAACAGACTTTGATGTGTAAAATTGGTGCAGTTTCCCTTTAAGTTCAGTCCCCAAGGTAGAAAACTTTGACAGTTTTCATTGTCTCTGAAGCTGCAAAACAGTTCTGGTTGCGTCTAATTTTCATTATTAAAACCCACCTTTGGCAAAACAACTACTTTCAAGAGGAAATGACATATTGTTCAAGCCCTAGTAGATAAATAGACAGATGGATTGATGGTAGTGGGTTTAGTGGGTGACACAGGAAGTGCCTCTTTAGAGTGGCAGGCTGTGTAAGAAGATGTTAAGTCCTTCCTCCATCTCAAGAAACCTAAATAAGCCCTGATGGCAGGAAAACCACACAGGGGAGTGGCACAGTTTCACTTATCTACAGATCTGACTCCTTGCAGAAACACAGATAGAGAGAATGAGTTGCAGACACGCCATCTCTAACATGAACCATCCGGCCACGACCGGGAGAAGATAAGGAGGAGAAATAGCGCATGTTTTCCCTAATGCGTCCATCTACAATATAATTTTCTCTGAGTGGAAGTTTCTGCTATAATTACACAATCCACATGGAACCGTGTCTTCTTGAAACAAAAGGGGGTGAATCTTCCATTTGCGTCCTCATCGTCACAAAACTTTTGGGCATCTTGTTTTGCTGGAGCACTTCTTTTCCTCCTCCTGCTGAGTTATTATCCAAACACTTCACCAATGCTGACCCACACACACACGCAAACTCCTGCAGCCCAGATTTCCCTGGGTGACAGGACAAATAAACACTAGCTGGTTGGACACAGGGTGCCAGGCAAGCCGTAATGATGTCATCAGCTCACTTTTGCAAACACACAAGTCAGAGGATCACCCGCAGGCTCTGCATCTCGAAACCATGTACACACACACACACACACAGTGCCACGGGCAGATGGACAGACAAGCAGAACAATCACCCACATTGTTGTGGCACTGAAACACTGTGGGAACTAAATAATACAGGCACCGCAGATACAGACAGAGACAACCAGCAGAGCCAGTTGTGAGCGGTCTCAGACTCTGTTGTGTTGTTCTGCTGTTAATAATGATCATTATCCATGAATGTCTGTGTGTATACGTCTGTGTGCGTTATGCCAGTGCTGTATAGAGATGCAGCTACTGACAGGGCTGAGTCCGTCACTGAGACAAAAAGACACACGCACACCCCTCCAGTCTGAGTACACAAAAGACAAAGTGACTACATGAATGAGCAGGCAGGAGGGTGGAGACAGCAGCCATGTGTGTCACACTAGAAATCTTACACACACACACACACACACACACACTCACTCACAGGTTTATAGGAATGTGTCTCTACTTATTTCCATTTTCATTTTTATCCTGCTGAAAGAGGTGTGGGGGGTATGTGGGATGTGTAGGGTTCTCCCACACTTCCTCTTTCCCCCTCACGCGCACACATGCACACACCGCTTCTTTCAGTCTTTCATATCTTCATACATTGAGGTAATGTCAAAATCCACTTCCACAGAGTGACTGCAAACCAAAACAATGTTCATCTTGTTCTGGGCTTCCCTCCAGCTCTGGCTCGGTGCCAGATCTGCATAGCCCACCTCTCAATCAACGGGCTACGCTAAGGTAGGCAAATGTTTTCAACTGTAAACGTTATCTTGATGCTACGCTAAGAACAAGACGGCATTAAGCATCTGAATCCGTGAAAAATCTTCAGAGAAACCAATGCGAGCTAGGCACGCTTTCCCCTGAGCTCTCCTCTCTTTTTCCCTCTCTCCATCCTCCGCTGTCTCTGCATGCTGTTTTTTCGATTTGTGCAGCATAATGACACAGGGTGGGGAACAGAGGACGGCCAAAACCAAAATTAAGTCCCTTGCCAAGAGGCGGCTTGGCTGCCGCGCAAGGAGAGGAAGTGGGGAGTAATGAGAGATCCTGGCCCGGCACGGAGCGGCCCGGCTCTGCTCTGCTCAACTCGCTGGCTAACACGCAGCCTCCAAATTACAGAGAACAGAGCAGAGCTGCCGGCCATCTCTCCCTCCACCCAAAGCCGCCATCTTCTCTCCCTCTTCATTTTTTCCTCTTACTGTTCAAGCAAAGGGGGGAAAAAAATAACAAAAAGAAAAATCAAGATTCAACCAAAATAGAAACTGTTTTATGGAGGAGAACGCGTTCATTTTCTCTTAGAGGCACCTCTGTAAGCGAGTCACCTGGCTGCTGACGGTCAACAGACACATTTTTATCTGTGAAGAAGTAAAACAAATGTTCAGTTTCTGTCTCCCCTTCTTGTTTTACTCCCTCCCTTCTTTCTGGTTGGTGCACTCCAGTGTTTGTTTTCCGTCAAGATGAGGCCTCGGCTGCCCTGTCCACTCGCCTTTTCCTCAAAGACATGAGGTCATATCCTGCGCAACCCTTTCCTTTCCCTGCTAACCCAAACAAGGCAGGAATGCCGAAAGAAAGAGAGCAAAAGAGAGAGAGGCGGGAGACTGAGGGTGCTCTGTTCTGAGATGAGCTCTAGACTCCTTTCCAAAAAATTAAAAAAAAAAAAAATCTAAGATAGTGTCTTATGTATTACAGTGACGATAAACAAATTCAGAACAACAGACAGGCCTTTTCTCTCTCACTGGGCTTGGACCAAAAATGGGCCATTTCTCCGAGGCCTTTCCATATGACAGCAGAACGACTTTGATTTAATGAAGCAAGGTGCCAGGACTAAATTTAATCTCTGTCAGAGCCCCTGATGAAGGTTATACCTCCAGCCGATTCACTGGATGACTAATTGACTGACTGATGGGCTGGCCGACTGTCTGTCGAGCGAGGTGACTGGCTGGTGGTATAAGAATACAACTCAGCCTAAATTTAACCCGCAGTGGGAGGAAGCGCCTGTGTGACAGTCGGCCGTGCGCCAGGGCTCGCACCAGGTCACTCTATCTGCCCGTCTGTGTGTATGCATTGGTGTGTGTGTGTATGTGTGAGAAAATGTGTGTGTGTGTAGGTGTCACCACAGCCCGACTGGATCCTGTTACACACAGGCACTCCGGGTCAGTCCCCGATGGCACCAGCAGGCATGCCACCACACACACACACACACACACACATCAATGCTACACATCCAATAAGAGCTTGGCAAACACATGTCTATAACTCACCTTTAAAGAAGAGTTCATGCATATATGTCACACACTAAAGCTGGGTATTGACTAAATTTTGACTAAATGAGATGTTCAAATGTATGGAGAGCAGAAACCAGCAGTCAGTGTCTAGTCAGGTTCACAATCCTGTTTACTTGCTCTTTGACCAGACATTTCCAGACTCTGTTCATAATTTGGCCAATTTTAGACCATGGAAACTTTTTGTACATCTGCTTGGATTTAGGCAACATTAATATTTGAGAATATTAGGATTCTTGTTTTTTGCTCTCCATTGTTTCTATATCAGGGATACCGTTACCTGAGCTGCTCCTGTTCAAGACTTAAAGATACAGTCTCTAACAAGGTTAAATATTATTTAACACTCCATAGATTCCTAACCAACAACCCAGTGTCCTCTTAATCCCGACCTGAGCTCCCATTTCCAAATCTCTCTCTTGATCTCTCTCTTCATTTCCTGGGTGAACCTAAACCCCCTGAGCTAAGCCCTCACCCCCAGCTCAAGCCCAGATCAGAACCCCGACACCCAGCTCCAGGCCTGGAGCCATCGACCCTCCTCTCCTCTCCTCTCCACCGCTCTCTGCTCTGCTCGGTTCCAAGCTGATGACGTGAGCCAGCGAGAGGAGCTTTGGAGCTGGTAGCCTGGCAGGCAGCCTAGTTTGCATTTGCGCTTGTCGCTGTCGCAGCTCACTTAACTCCTTCCAGCCTGGATGGCCTCAGCTTTCCAAGATGGAGACAAGGATGTTTTCTCTCAACCTCCTCTCACTAGGTATGTTTTCTAGATGAAGGAGGATTTTCTTCCCTCTTTGCTCTCACTCCTGAACATGGCCTCGGCTGCTCTACCAATCCACTTTTTCTCAACAAGTACTCAATTATTCTACGACAATGCAAAAAGACCTAAGAGTGTAACTCTTGCTGACTTCAAGTCTTTGCCACCTCCTTCCCTCAAAGCCACCCGCCTCTCTCTTCCTTCTTCCTCTCTGTAAATATGTCTGGAGAAGAACATAAAAAGGGCAGAGTGAGTGAATTAGAAGGTCAGCGCCGGGCCTCTGGGAGAGCCATGTTTCTTTTGTCAGGGCCCCAGAGGGAGGGAGTAAAGGAGGGAAGCAAGGAGGGAGGGATTGTGAGGAAGGGGAAAGGAGGAATTGAGCAGCCCTTTTTTTTCTTCCATGGCTTGCCAGGGAAATCATGAGGGCAGAGCGCTTCAGCCATCCCGCCCCGGCCTTTCTACCTCCACTGCTTTTACAGAGGGGGCCCATTCACTGGAGAGCTGGCCGCCGCTGCCATGTCATCCTCGCCAGGAAGGAAAACAGGGGAGCAAGGAGGAGGGGTAGCGTGTACGCCTTACTGAGGGAGGGAAGGAGTAAGGGAGGGAGCATGGGGGCGCCTGTTAAGACACCAGTTCTTGGGTTTCACAGTTTGAACTGGGTCTGAAATGTGTCTTTACTTAATGCACACAGGGAGGACTTTAATGTCCATCTGGGGGTCTGGAGGAGGAGGAGGAGGAGAGGTTGATTTTTGGTTCCTCTGTTCTGTTCAGTACTGCTCCAATCTCTTCTCTCATCTAAGGACACACACACACACACACACACACATGCAGGCAGGCAGGCTAACCCCTCCATCCCCCTACCACCAAACAAAAGAGGGGGGGAACGGGCAGCGAACACCAACTGACATAAAACAGGCTTTAAAGGCCCAGTAATGAGAACCATCTGAGGCAGAGGAAAGCAGAGAACAGCACTGAGCAATCTCATCTAGCGCAGGGTAAACTCCTGCTCTCGCAGACACCATCTTATTCTGTAGCCTGCGGACAGGGTGCTGTGTAAGGAAGGCAATGCTGCCAAAGGGGATTATGGGAGAAAAGCTGAGGAAGCCCGAAACACGTCCTGCATGAGAGATGGAAGAAAGAAAGGCGCCTGTGTCTCGCTCTTATCCACACACAGAGCCCAGAGGAGAGTTAACCGTCTACAAAGACGTCCCCTGTACGCACAAACACACCCAAACAAACACTCGCATGTCAGTTGAAGCTGCTTTTTCTCCCCACAATACCGCACGCACAGAGCATATTCTTCTCCAAACAACGGTTGAGCGTGTTTGTCTTCCATTACAACATAACACGGAAAGGGATGAGAGGGAATCGGGAGAGGAAGAGGAGAAGAGAGGAGCGTTGTTCAAAGAGCCAGGAGGGAGGAATTTATGTGGATGTGGGAGAAATACACCACCCTGCTTCACTGGCTTTTTTTATTACAGAGGGGAAGCAGGGGCCCCCACAATCACTGCCTCATCACAAGTATGGAAGGGAGATGGGTGTGCATGTTGGGAGGAATGCAAAGGACAAGGAAAAGAAAACAAAAGAGGAAAATAATATGACTGGCAAAGGAGATGAAGAGCAGTGAAAGGGTTGTTTGAACAGGAAAAACTATTAGTAGGAATATTTACCTGAAAGCCCCACAGGGGCCGAGTATGTCGTTCCCCCAGTATCACTGGATGAAGGTCCAGAGTCTGGAGAATCTAATGGAGAGAGAGACAGAGAGAGAGGCTTTGAATTAGTACAGTGTGTCTAGTGTGTGTGTGTGTGGAGATAGAAGGCAAAGCAGCAGCTGTGAGGCCGTCAATCACTCCAGTGAAATCAATGCCTAATGAAGACGCTGACGACGAAGCTCACACTCACACTCACACAACACACACACACACACACACAGAGAAGACTTACAGCGGAGAGTTTCTTACACCCCTGATAATCCCCCATAATCCACTGCTTCAGGAGGAACGTTAGCCCTGCATCTCTGCATGGACAAGCTGCTGATCTGGAAAGAGCTGTATTCTCTTTGCTAATGTCCGAGGCGAGAGTTTGGGCTGGAGACTGATCCCCGCTCAATAACAAAATAAAGATCAAATACTAAAACGCTACGAGCACAATACTTTGTAAGATGGGGGTCTTCAGCTTTAATGGCCATTTAAATCAGTCTGGTGTCTCTGTGAGGGCATAGAAAGAGCTGAAAAGATGAGCATGTTTGAGCTAAATCAGAAACCGGAGTCTCCGTACCAACAGCAAAAGGTGTATCAGAAATGTTTCTCCCTCAGACTGTGTGTGTGTGTGTGTGTGTGTGTGTGTGTGTGTGCGGCTGCCTTGGAATTCAAAATTTCAGCAGGAGTCACAGAGGGCTCGCAAAAATGAGGCACACAGAGCTTTGAAAAGGCCTTGAAAAGCAGTTCACCATAGATTTTCTTAACGACTCACTCACAAGGCAAACAAGAGAGAAAAACTAGTCTCTCTCTCTCCCTCTCTCTCGCCCTCTCTTTGCATTTGAATGCTTAACTCCCACTAAGACTTGTAACGTCGACTAGTTTCAACATGACACCTGAATGGGGCTTTAACAAAAACGGAGCGCCGCAGCACACCGCTGGGAGAAGGCTAGCTCTGCTGCAGAGCTGCTGCTGCTGCTGCTGGTAGCTTGGAATTCACTAATGATACATTCCTTTTGGTGCACGTCAACGCCGCTCTACACCTCTGCCATCCACTGAACCACAGTGACGGGTGGAGGAGGACGAGGTGGTCACCTCCATTGTGACTTTAAAGCAGAGTTAGTCCGATGGCTGCGTTGTAAAGCAACAAATGCATAACTGCTATAAAATGCCAAGAGATAGAGAGAGGACTCTTGGCATTCAGTAAGTGGGGGGGGTTCAGGACTCCACATATGCTGAGGAGGAGGAGGAGGAGGATGGTGTTTCTGGTGAATACTTCCTCTCTCTAGCAAACACATCGTCTCATTGGCCTCCTGTTTGACTGAGCAGAACTGCAGGAGCAACGAAGTAATTAAAAAACAGCGACCAGAGTGGTTTCACTGCGGGCCCCGACTCCCCCGCCAACCCTGCCCCCGTCCGGACGCGGCCCGTGCTGCTGCGGTTGCAGTAACGAGATGCACGGGCATAGCCCAGCTTGCCTCACTTTCATTGGCTGCCAGCAGCCTTGCCCTGGTCTCCCAGGCAACAGTTCACAGCTGACCACAGGGCTGAGGGGGGCATCAGAGAGAAAGAGCTAAACAGTGTGTGATTTATATTCCCCAGAGCTGAAACAAGGTAGCGTTTTACGTCTGGGCTGCTTTCATATTGACCGCTGCTGCTGGAGCAGACAGGCACCCTGACACATATAACCCCACTTCCTGCTCACTGGAGTCATAAAACCATCATCATAAAATACATCGCTCTTCCGCTTCATGCAGATTTTTACAGCGTTTAATTGCCTTCTAAAAGTTAACTATGCAGATTTTCTGAATGTCACGATGATTTAACGCGGCCTCATACAACGCAAATGCAAAGAATGGTATAGAAAATTGGAATAGTGTGCAGTAATGGGGAGGACCTGATGACTGACAGCTCCCCGAGGCAGTGGGGAAAAACCCCTGTCTTTCTGCATGATAAGCTCATCTGTCCTCTGTGCACGTGTGTGTGTGTATGTGTGTGTGTGTGTGTGTACCCTCCAGTCTGCTCCATTGTCCTGGTAATATATGTTGTCTTTCACCAATACAGACAGACACTCTTTGATTAACCACAGCTGCAGCTGCCCTCACTGAATGCAACCAAACAAGGAAATAGTTTGACAGGTGAGCGACACTGCTGCTGCTTCACTTTATTATCAAAAATATTATTTTAAAGAGATCCATACTGATTCCAAAACAGTGTAAAATCTCTTCTTGGAGAAAAAAGAGGAGCGGACCTGATGCTGTTTTCCGCGCCTTGTTCTGTTCTATTCTTGTTGGCAGTGTTTAATTCCCACACGGTTACGCCAGTGTTAGTGTGTTTTTTTTTTTTTCCAGTTTGCTCTGAGAAGGGAAATGGGGTGGTAACACAAGTTGAATAATCATTTCCGTTGTCTGCATCCAACTTGCATTTCCTATTTACCTTCATGTTTCCCTTCATCACAGGAAAGTCTCCAAATGAACTCTCTGGCTCTACCCCCCCCCCCAGACACGGACATTGTATCAACAGATCAGATCAAGTCGGGTTGACTTTTAAGAAGATTTCACTCAACATTTTAGATCTGTGTCTGCTTCTGTTTGAGGGTTTGGATATGTTCTTTCTTTCTTTTTTTTTCCAGGTAAACCAATATCACTACCGCCTGGTGAGCGCAGATGACAAAGACAGAGAGGAGGGGAGGCTTTGAAGAACCACAGCTGCAGCTGCAATGACTTCCTATTGTTTCCACTCACTGAAAGCCACTTTCTCCTTCTCCTGACTAACTAGGTGGCTGGTGGACCGACTGGTCATTGTTTAACTCTGAGCTCTTCCTGCACTGACAGACTGCCAGACAAGGGGTAAATGAGCAACAAATTGAGAGAGAGAGATCCAGCAAATTAAAAAACAGAGCCCGCGTTGGTGTCATAGTCGCTCAATGTATTTGTGTCTTTATCACAATTTCTGAAGATTTGAAAAAAAAAAGCTGTTGCACGGAGTAAAAAGGATCCCATCTCATCCTCTTCTTCCCCAGTCTCACACTATTCTGGTTATAGCCTGAAATTTAACACACTTCAAAACCGACTTAATAGGCAATGACATAACCTGATGCCACTTCCTGGCACCAGGGAATAGGATGACAACCACAGCAGCATGTGGAGTCTGGCACAGGTGGAGGGAGAAAACAATTAAACTAAACCAAAGCTGGTTCAGAAAGGGACAAAAAAAACTATTAGAAGATCATACACAAATGATCTCTCCTCTAGTCCCTAAAACAAACACATCCACACAGAGATGTGGACTGTGACACACACAAACACGCATGCGTGCACACACGCACACACACAAGCCCTCAACCTTAATCATTTGATTAATTCAGCTGATAAAAGCTGGCTGGCTCCAGAGACGCCGCTGTCTGTCTGTTTCTCTCTCTGCGATTCACAATAGATAGATGGACACACAAACAAACACACATACAAGTCCCTCTCAGACACACACACACACACACACCCACCCACACACACACACACAATGTGCCCCTGGTGACGTGCCAGTCAGTCTATAGCTGGTATCTCAACTTTGTGCTGCTTTGCCCTGGCTGCCAGCCATGCTAGAACTGCCCAGCCAGCCAGGCGTGCCACTCCACTGCTATCATAAATCACAACATAACATGGAGCCATTTCCTACACACACACACACACACACACACACACACACACAAATGCACTGCACGAGTACTGTGTAAGACTATATGCAATATCATTTCAGACACATCAGACAACACATAAGCACTCATGAATACAAGGTGGCCTTAAAGCAGCTCAAACAAAAACACCCATAATGTGTCTATATTTCTATATGTAGATTGAGCAGCTCACCTGGTGGTTTAAGATAGTCCATGGGATAGCGCGAATATGGAGGAGGAGGAGACTCTGCAAAAAAAAGAGAAGCGGAGCATAAGAAAAACAAGGCAGAGATCTAAACTTTATGATAAGAGTTGTCATTCTTCAGGGAAAAGGTTTGTTTCTGTCAGCTCAGCCTGGAGAGGCAGGCTGAGCTGACAGAGGCCGGCCGGGCGGCTATTGCCTTTCATTGGCAGGCAGATAAACAGGGGGCCGCCTGGCGCCAGGAGGGCCACTATCAGCGTCTAGGACAAACTGAGATACGGGCCTCTTTTGGCCCGGGACGCCAAGCAAGCGCGCACACACACACACACACACACACACACATACACACACACACACAGGCCCTGGAAACTTCAGCGTGGAAAGACTGTAAAGCCCTGGCTGAGTCGCTTTGCACTTTGGAAAATGCCAATTGTGAAATGTTGAAATGCCAGAAAGGCTGTTTGTTTGAAAAGCGAGGGGCTTTGATTGGAGTTGAAAATATCCTCTTTTTTTAAGTTGGAACAAACAACTCCGAAGTGATTTGGCTCCTAAAAACCATGTTGTTAAGGTTGAGCTGCAGCAAAATGAACAGATCTCAAAAAAGAAATCAACACGTGTAAAAACATTGTCCTGATTGAAACAACTTTTTTCCCTTTTGGGGGGAGGTGGGGGGTGATATGAGGGTGGGTGGGCGGGAGGGGGCGGCTGAGGTATTTTAATGTAACATACCAAATTGAAATCTAATGACACAACAGCGCCGAAAAGATGAAGAGGACCACTTGGCACGCTTTCCACTTGGGTCAAGTTTGACCTTATGGAAACTCAAGACAACTGTGCCAAGAGAGGTGATGTCACTTGAATTAGGCTAATTAGTCCTTTAAGAGCCAATTCTTTGACATAATGTCACAGTGTCTGAATTTGTACTCGATTCAAAAATAAATGAGGCCCGACCACCAGAGAATTAAACGCAATTTTCTGAACTTTTTTGTTGTGGAGATCTAGATGAGGTTATTACAAAGAAAAAAAGAAAACCCAGCTCACCGAGTTCACAAAGCCTGCTCATGTGGTGCGGGTTGCAGCAAACGAGCTCTGGGTTGATTTTCCCGTAGGATTCACAGCAAGACAGCCTCTTCAGCTCCGAGGAATGCCTGAGGTCCGGCCACCTGAACACTTTGTAGAGCAGCATGGGGAGAGAGTAAGACTGTTGACCCACTTTGGCGTCCACTTTGCTAGGCAGGAGCAAGCAGGGGCTTCGGGCACCCCCCTTGGACTCCACCGCCTGCAAAAGCACCTCTAATTGTTTCTCTTTGATCTTTTTCAGTATCGAGTGGGTCAACGCCTTCAATTCAGCCTCCGACCCGGCGTTGGACTTGGCCACTTTTGTCGTTTTGCCCATGCAGCAGCCCCCGGAGCCATGCGTCCCTCCTCCGCCACCGCCGCCGCCACCACCTCCTCCTCCTCCTCCTCCTCCTCTATCCGCCTCCCCGTCGCCCTCCACGGGCGCACGGCTCCTCCAGAGTCGCCGGACGAGCCCCGATCGTTTGGTCCTAAACATGCGGGACGAAAAGAGGGTTCCCCGGCTAAAAAACGAGCATGGTGTCCGCAAATCATGAAGATTCCGGGATCCGAGTCCAGGCAATGACAATAAGCAGCCTGAGAAAATACGGTGGAAAAACTGGGAGCTGGATAAGCAGAGGAAATCTGTAGCATACGCCAGTCTCTGTCGCCTTCTCCTGCAGACTAGTCACCGAAAAAAGCGAGGCGAAGGTTCACGGGACAGTCAGCTTCTCCTCTGGGGATAAATAACCATCACCCCCGGGGCGTTTAAGACCGGGCTATAAAACTGAACCTAGCAGCCTTGGACACCTCTATAGCGGTGCTGCTACAACACACAAGCATGTAGCCTCGATGTGTTACAATTATTCACTTGGTGATGTGCAGCCTGGTGCACATCTGAGTTGACCCCCTTTAAAAACGCACACGCTCCGTGTATCAGCACACAAACACTGTCAAAACATCTTGGTGTGCGCATCGGCTGAGACAAACTGGGGCCTAATTAAGCCTAAACGCGATCACAATTATCCCATGAAAACCCCGAAGCTCGCCGCTTGTGTCTTCAAGAGCATTAATCCACAAAATCCTTGATCCGACTGCACAGGGTAGATCTCTCTCTCCAGCGGGCTCGCGGAGCTTCTCTCTCTCGCGCTCGCTCTGTTTTATTTTATTTATCCGTTGTCGTCTAAATGTGCCACTCGTCTGCAGAGGATGTGGTCTGCTGGCAGGAATGAGTCTCGTCCAAAGAGCCAGGGATCAAATCCAGGGACTGAATCTCTAACCCTGAGTTGAGTTGCGTTTGGAAAAAAAAAAAAAAAAAAAAAAAAGCCCAGAGAGAGAGAGCGACCCTCGGGTTTTTTTTTTTTACACGTCCACGCACCGAAAAAGCCTCGTAACCCCTATTTTTTAGTTAGCGAATCCCTCAAAAATCAAATAATCCAGGCTTGTATCTCGCACCAAGTTTCCGCGTCTGACTGTGGAGGAAAAGCGAACCGCCGAGTGAGTGATTTCGAGGGGGGTTGGAAGGCTCTCTGTCTGTAAATGAGGCGGATGGTTTGGGTGCCCTTGCTCCGTCTCCAGTCTCCAGTGCGCATTGACGCGCCCGGTCACGTGTGTGTCTAGACACCCTGTCGCTTAAAAGAAATGTGATTGTGTTGCGCAAACAACAGATCAAGCAGAGCCCACGGCGCACACACACACACGCACGCACGCACGCACGCACACACACACATTACACACACTCTCTCCCTTATAAAAGAAACAGAAAAGTTAAAAATTTTCCCAGAAAAAGTTGACAAAGTGTAAAGTTGAGAATGGGACCTGCTCCCATTCTCAACTTGAAGTTGTGAAACTGTGGCACTGAGGCCAAAAGATACAAACTCTCCACTAAAGTCATTTGTGTTACACTTGTGAATGTTTAATAAATGGCAAATATGATGAATAGAAAAATAGATTAGGCAATTTTTCTGTCTCATTAACGCGTCTTTTCCACTCACACGCCTTATTCACTGAGCTCTGATGGCATGGAAATAAAAAAAAAAAGCGGGCAAACCCTTAATATTTTCACTATTATTAATGTAACGTATGTAGGTTTTAGAGCTTTTAATGCCCCGTCCTTCAGTTGTCTGGTGTGTTTGATGTGTTTTATTAGCTGTGTTTTCATGGTAAGTAGAAAAGTGTACATTCATGGGAATGGAAATCAGTCAAACAGGTGATTTCTGCTCAAAATTAAACATTTCTGCTTATTGACATGTCAATCACTCGGGGTAGTTTCGCTTGTTTTAAAGAGTGGGCTTTTACGCCCTATGTATAGTCTTTCAGGCGCCTTTTAAACAACCTAAATGGTTGTTAAAGGCTTTAACTGAGGACCTGCTTGTATTGGGCAATGGTCACAGCACTGTAGCTAAGGTCATCTGTTGTAAATGAATGAGCCCAGAGAGCAGCTGAGGCTGAATTGAATGTGTGCCTGCGAGACGAGACTTGGGGACTAGGACACAAAAGTCAATATGTCCGAAACTCAGATGGGAGCGCGCTGCTGCCGCCCTCTGGACGTTTAGCTTTCAGGTGGGACACACACACACACACACACACACACACACACACACAGTCTTTGAGTTTGTCTTCATTATCAACACAACGGTTTCCACCCACCTTTATTTATCCAGGAACTTTCCAGGAGCCGAGGATCAATTTCCTTTCTTGCATCACAGTTGTTCTTGCAACATATGCCCACTCGATTATTGATCTTTGCTAAATCTATACTTATTATAGGCTAATTGTTACAAAGGTTTGATTTGGGCCACTGAGAGCAGGCTATCACATGGCTACATCTAAGTGAGACAGATTATTTCTGCCTTTTTCTATTTAATAATTATACGTAACTCATCATAAAGAAGACCAATGTATAGGCCCACTATATTTTCACAACACTGACCACTTCTTTAGCACTGATGTGTCCTGTAATATAAGAACCGAGGCCTCTGTGGCTGCAGCCGGCCACACTCATTAGCATGGATGCAGGATAAATAAACATTTTTTTTCTAATATGTATATGCGTGTCTCCTCGGAGCTCCCCAGACAGACAGACAGAGACAGTATCCAGGGGGAGGAGGAGCAGGCAGCAGTATGTTAATGTGCCGGTGAGCCGGTGTCGCTGCAGGGCAGGAGGGAGGGAGGGTAAGTGGTGTGGGTGATGATGGGAGAGATGTGCAGGGGTCGGAGGACGGAGGGGAGGGTGTGTGTGTGCGTATGTGTGTGTGTCTGTGTGTGGATGGGGGTAGTTAGTCAATAGCTCATCCCCGTATTGTCCCAGGATCCCCCATTGGCGCCGAGCAAGAGCGCAAACGGTGCAGGGGACTGCGCCACTTTTTTTTTTTTTTAAGGTAGTCTGGGAGCAATCAGTCAGGGGGAAAGGTCTGTCAGAGAGGCATCGTACAAGTGACTGCAGACGCACAATGTCCCCTCCCCCCTCCCCCCCTGTCTCTCTACATCTCCCTGCCCTTCCTTTTGTGTGTGTGTGACTATTCTCCAGACTCCAGGAAGTAGCCAAATTTATCTAACCGTTTTCCATTTCAGTCTGTCTGCGTGTTAGGCTGCACAAACGTGCAAGACAGGATTTTATTCAACGGTGTGAAGGTCTGAACCACAACACTTGTATCTTTACTCATTTTAAAGCTTCACCTCCCATTAAGTTAAAATGATATGATGTTGAAGATGGCGTAACGAGCTGCATGAGCCCTTAACATGTTGTTGTGGACACTGAGGCCTATGGGTGATTCCTACAGGAACATTTTTGGGGTGGTGACTGGAAGTGAACCCTAATGATCCACTTTAGTTTTTTTTTTTTTTTAGTCCACCTCTTTGAAAAAAGCTTCATCATCCCGCAACAACACTCACATTTTTATATCTCCTTTAACTATAATTATATACCGCATATTCACTATATAGGCCACTATACCTATACACAACACTACTATATGTCCTATACCTCCAGTTCAAACTGCAGTGTCACCAATGTATGCAAACAGTGACACAGACACAAGTTGTCGTACCCTGCATGTGGCTGGAAGTAAAGTAGTTTGTCCCTTCTCTGACCTCTACCCTCTTGATAACTTTTGTATACAGTCCCTGAGGGTTGGGTGCAGTACATCCCTTAGGATAACATAAATTAGTCGATGCACTTTATATACAGCTACATTTAGCTGTAGGACAGAATAGGCACATCAAAGAAGCAGATGCGCTTGTGTCTTGGTTTAATTTGCTTTTGCTATAATTTCTGCATACCTTAATTCATCAGGTTTTTTTGTTTGTTTTTTAGCTGGATTACGCAAATAAAGTTATATTTCTTTATTGTTAAACAGCTTAACTTTAGAGAAAATGTATTACGCCACAATTTATACCAAAATAACACACTGTGTAACCTGATATAACCTATCCATATGCCCATATGTATATAGTCATAGATATATTCACTTTCAAGTCCTTTATTTTCATAGTATTCCTCACTCTTGTATCTGCTGATATTGTGTGTTAGCAGGACTTTCTTCCTCCACATTTTCTCCCATTAAAAAAACATAATCCCACATGGGTTGATGTACTTAAGTTTATAAAAGTGAGTGTGAAACTCTGGCTCTAGTCTGTCATGTGGTCCACACAGCTGATTCAAAAGAGGCCATGCAATGGGGTAAAACAGCATTATAGATAAAGACAGATGATTAATATTCTAGATAGCAGTCCTGGCCTTTACTATAATTTATTGACACAGTGACTGCTTCCAGACAAGGGGGCATGCATATGCAATTAAAGAGGCTTATTCTATTTGAACCAGAGTGCTCAGAACAGGGTGAAGATGGCACACAGGGAGCTCGTCATTGCTAAGATAAGAACAATAAAAATAAGACAACTTTAATTAAAAAGATAGAGGAGACCTTTTTTTTTCAAGACTTGCACATCTAATAGCTTGTCAGGAAAGAGCAAAAACACCCACATTGGTAAATGTCACTGCATAATTAAAAAATAAAAATTCCTAGGGGGGAAAGTGAGAAGCTTCACAATATTAGCTGTAGATTTACCTGACTTACACTCGTTTCAACTGGCTGGCCTTTCAGTGATTTATGGTTAGAGGTCAAAGGTTACCACTCACTTTTTGCTATTCTTTCTAGAAAGGAGATTAATGTGTTTTATTCCTGGGTCAAAATTTGTCTTGATAGTTTCCCCCAGAAAGTGCAAGTGAGTATAATAATGTAATCTGAGCTGACAGCAAAGAGCTGCCACTGACAGCTGGGGAGGAAGCTCATGAAGCTCATCATGAGTTCAGAAAGTTAAAATTTAGAAAAGCCACAGAAAATAAGGCAACCATTATTTTCTACATCAGTTAACTGTTTGGTCTGTAAGATCTCAGAAAACTTGGAAAAATTGTGTGTGTGTGTGTGTGTGAGGGAGGGGGCAAGAAATGATCACATAAAACAATAAAAGCAACAAATACTCCCACAAGGACATATGAAACTGAGAAATATTTGCCAATTAGTTTTCTTTCCATTGACCAGTTCAGTGTGCAACTTACTGTCTTAGCTTAGAAATAAGACAGAATGGAAAAGAACATCATATCAAAGTAAATACTGGACGTATATAATCATAAACACATTTCCATTTGAAAGCAGATGCAGACGCTCAGTGATTTCATGACATGCTAAATTCAAATTGTACTATTTCTGAGTATCTAATACTGCTTATTAATTATTAATCCATAAAAAGAAGCAAAACATATGATCAAAAAGCAATTCTGGAAGGTGCTGGATGCAAATAAACTTCAAACGCACAGATAAATAAGCCGACATGGCAGCCGCTCCTGTTTCAAAGTGGTATTTAAATGCTAACAGACTTAAAAACATGTGCAGTCAAAAAATTTCACCCTGGTTAATACACAAGATGAATAATTAAACAATTTTAACATGTGTGATCATATATAATGGGTAAATACAATGTAAATGTACCCTTATCCTCCAATATGACTGGAAACATGAGGCAAATTAGCAACATACTGTCATAAGGAATCAAATGAAGGAATGCAAAGGTCTGTGTCCTAAGGCAGCGCCCTCCCATAGGGCTGCAAAAATAGATCCGAGATGATTAATAATGTAAAAGAAAAAAATGTTTCTGCTATGCAAATTCACTATTTCCCAAGTCTCCCTTTCTTCATTGTGAAGAAACTCTCTGCAGGCCTCGGAAAAGTTTTCAAATGAAACAACATGAGAGGGCAACATCTCTCTCGCTGAGCTGCTCGCAACTCACAGACAGCCTGTGAAGGCTTCTTGCAAAGAGGCACTGCAAGACACTGAAAGAAGTCACAACACATTTATCCTCTTACAAGTGAAAAGTTAAATTCATAAGAAATAAAACACACCCTGGCTCAGTTCATACATGTACAGAGTTTAGCTGTAGTAGCTTATGGCTCATGTACCGCTGTGGTTCAAATAGTATAACTGTTGCAACCCAGCTAACATTAGCATTAAGAGCTGTTTTGTAGAAGAGGGTTATAAGTTTAGCACCAAACTTATTTTCACTCTTCACAAGTCGCTGCCACACTAACGCTGTTGCACACTAACCAGCTAGCCCCAACCTGTCTTGCCAAATCTTGATAGCGACTCACTGCAGCCTCCAATCGGCTTTAAGACGTAGCAATACTCAGATGACATAACTTCTTGCACGATAAAGACAATGATGGCCACAGGTTGTGTTGAGTGACAGTCACCACTGTCCACTCTTGTCAAGACACCATGTAAGAGAACAGAGACACAATGTAGAAACAGGCCAGTTAAACAATCAAATATACAGTGTTCCCCTTTCAACCCACTGCATTTTGAATTATTTTTGATTCTTTCGCCGTCACAAAATTTCATGAAACAAAAAAAAAGCATGGCAGTACATTACAATAAATTACTGAATAAATCAATCAAACCTTACAGGGACCAGTTCAAACATTCATCATCAATCAACTTCAGCTCATTGTGTAGCTGTGTTATGTGAGAGAAGGAAACTGCAACAGAAACACATCCCCAGTCTGCACACGGTAGCCAGTTAATAAAAAGAAACACCCTAATACAATATTAATTACTTTAAATCCATCCAAACTTTTCAAATGGATCAAAATGAGACTCGTGCATTGTGATGAACCAGTGTTTTGTTGTTTTTTTAATATCCCTATATGCCATCATCATACATTTACATACTTGTCAATGTCAATTCATCAATGTAGACAACCATCATAAGTAATTTTAAAGTGCTGGAAAGTGGCTGGCTGACAGACATGAACATACTAAAACTAAATGAGATTTTAATTCTTATCGTCCTCTCTGTAAGATCATTTCTTTACCTATTTCACTTATCTGTTAAAAAAAAACTTGTCAGTGTAGGATTCATGCTTAAAAACAGTTGTATGACAAAACTTTTCCCAGTGGAGGGCACTATATAGAGAAGGTCATTTTTACTGTCACGTTTCTTTAGTCTGGTTTTGTTCAGGGATTCAATTTGTGACATTTTATCAAAGTAGCTGGAGGACTCAGTGACCCATTTCCCTTTATAGGCCATTAGAGTGAAATAATTTTGAAGATCTGCATACGTGCAATTGGTCTACATACAAGACAGTCAAGGCCAAACGGTGACAGCAATGACAATCAGTCTCTTTGTCCATCACCCAGAATGAGATATGTCAAACTTGATGAGATTGTCACATGATATTCATGGATCCAATGATGATGGTACCAGTGTTTTTCATGACTCCTTGAACATCCCTCAAACTTCAACATTAGCCTGTGCTGTAATATCTACTGGTTATACACAAAAAGCATCACAATAGTGGGCTATGAAATGTAAAAGATACTTGTTAGGGACACCTGCTGACAAAAAAAAAAAAAAAACTTTGAACAAAAGAAAGAAAGAAAGAAATAACACAGCTCCATTAGCCTATTGGAGCTAATTGTATGTTTTGCTATGGCTGCTTAGCCAACATTAGCATTGACAGCTGTTTTTGCACTGAATGTCATGAATGTCAAAATTCAACCCATCCAACAGTTGTTGAAACATTTCAGTCTGAACCAAAGCAGTGGACCAGCAGAAAGATATTGCCATCCCTTAGAGCCATGCTGCTTCCATGGATAAAAAAATGACTTTTCATGTTTCTTTATTTCTTGTTTACTGCAGCTTTGATCAATATATAAAGGTCAACAACTGAAAGAATTTGTATTTCCCAAGCTGTATTGGCCAGAGATTGCTCACTTTCAGTGACCTGTGACCACTGAACACAGGTTATCTTGCAGACATCAAGATAATGATACAGTCTGTCTGTCTCTTCCTTTATATCTGTTGCTGTGAAAATTGGTTCTGTTTTTCCATTGATGGCCCAGACGATTGAAAGCCTGTTTTCATTCCACTGGAGATTTGAGGAAGGAATGACAGCGAGACTGAGTGTTATCTGTTTTTTGTCTGAGTTTATTTTTATATTTATATCTTACTCTCGGTGCTGTTTTCATGCTGTACGTGAGCCCCCCCCCCCTTGCTGTGACCTCATCCTAAAACCACTGAGCCTAACGACCTTCCATCGTTACTGTAGTGATCTGTCATATTAATGAGTTTGGTGTCACTAGGGGCAACCAGTACTTAGTACAGAACCACTTCAGCTAACTGGTCTCCAGCGCCCTACTTTCGACAACACTCAGTAGACACTGATCTGGGCGTGACCTCTGTCTCCGGAGCCGCTCTGCAATGCAATCTCACCTAGACCTTGAGGAAAACGTAGTAGCCTCTAAAAAAAATAAACTACCCATCCCAGAATCCCCTGCTCCATTCATCTTCCTGCTGTCACCTGAAACGGGAGCTCATGGTAAGGTGACCCCACGCCATGAAGGAACAAGGAGGGCCATGTCACTTTGTGAAAACCTCCGCTCAACCATCTGGCACTGCTATAATAGAGCTGCAAGCAGGTGAGAGTTGGTGCAGACACAGAGCGCCTCAGTCTCCTCGAGCGTGAAGACTCACTGTAACCTACCAACGACCTCATGTTGAAAATGGGCCATTCTTTACATCAAATTGCATCCATTATATTGTCCTTGAGAATAAGAGAATTTCAGGCATGAAAATCAATACAATAGAGACGAAAGGCATGAAATTCTCTGGGGAAGTGGGAGCTCCAGCAACACAGTGGGTGCCATTGTGCTGTAACCCCCCCCCTTCCTCCTAAGTGGTTTCATGCCTCTGTTTCTGCTGCCTCTGCAGCTATGACCAGAACAGGCAATAATAAAACACGAGAGATACAGTCAGTGCTAAACTTTATTAATATTCTGTGATGCAGACATCAACGTTGTCGACAGTTGGGTTTTCAGGGTGATTTTTCTTTTGTGTTGTTTGTTGTACAGAGGTACAAACGCATTGTTTAAAGCACTCTTGAAGTCCAAAAAGAAAAAAGTTATACTGTATGTACAAACTGTTGGAGCTATATGTCTCTTGTTTTTAACTTAACCTAACCTGAATAAATAAGATGAACTCTTTAGTTTGCAAGATAACTCTTAAATGGTATTTCACTTCTTCAGGCTTCTAAAAACTTTAAATCAAACAGCAGTATGACAAGGACTCATAAAGATATTGCATTTCTTTAAAGAAATAGTCTGATATGTTGTGAAATATGCTTCTTTGACTTCTTGATGTCATGCTGGGAGGGAGACGAGAAGATTCATACCAGACGATATTAAGCTAAAGTTGGTAACCAGGTAGTTTAGCTTAGCGTAAATGCTCGCAATGGGGAGCTAAGCTAGCTAAAGAAGTCTGTCCAAAAGATGAAGCAAAATCCATTTATCAGCATCTCTAAAGCTCAGTAATGGATGCACATTAAATCAGGTTTGTGTTTACCTATGGAGCTATAAAACATTTTTTTGTGATGGTTCCTGATTGTTGTGCATGCATGAATAAGCGCACATGGATGACACAACAACACACATCCCTGCAAGTTTGTCAATGTTCTGCTTATCTACAGGTGGCAGCCATTCAGCATGAGATGCAGCAATACACCAACATAGGCAATGAGGAAAAGAGGTATATAACGGATATAACCAACGCAGGATTTTAAATGTTAGAGAACATAAGCTTGGCAAGTGTTTTACAAGACAGGAAATGCACTGAACACATTTGTCAGACCTGAAGAATGCACATACTGTTATGCGTTTTGGTGAGTAATTATGTAAATGTAACTTTTGTTTGTTTACCAAAAAAAAAAAAAAAAAAAAAAACCTCCACAGAGCATATTTAATCCGTACAAAAAAAATATCTCAGTTTATAGACAGATTAAATAAGAGAGATATAATGTGCAACCTACTGAGCTTCAGACTCTAACCCTATCATTGGAACAAGCTAGGCTAACTGTTTTTGTTCACACTAAGTTAAGCTAACTGTCCTCTAGCTGTAGATGTATTTACACTGTGCATATATCAGCGTCATATAAGGGAAGACAGTGGGGAAATTGGCAGAGGGCAAATATTTAACTGAAAACAAGCTACAGCTCACATTTACTGTTAAGGTGTCAAACAATTTATAGAACCCTAGAGAGATGACAATTCTAATATACTCCTCTTTTGAGTCTACTTTCTGCCTGAATGAAAGTGTTTCACTTTGCTTAATAACCATGTGACACTTTGGTTGCTTTGATTTATTATTTTTATTTAAACTCCTATGTTCATAGTAATATTTGCCACAAAATATGACAGCTGTTGTCATATAATATGCAGTAATATAAAGCCAGTTTCCCACCTGGGAAGAATCAAAGTATAGTACCACTGTTTCTCTTTCATAGTTGTAATCGTTTCAGTACGACTACAGTTTACATTTTGAGGGGCTGAATATATAAAAAAGAAAAACAATATACATGAAAATAAATAATTTCATACAAAGTCTCTAGTTAAACATGCAAATAAAGTGACAACTGTAATTATGCACAATAGGACAGAGGGGTTCAATGACTTGCCCCAGTTTGAGCACTTGCCTTGGGTTACTGTCCGGAAAAAAAAGAAAACGACAAAGACAGGGTAAAGTCAGATGAATGGGCTGGGAGCAACAATGAAATCACATGAATCAGTATGATGTGACTTGCAGTGTGAATATTATCCAGGGACTGAAATTAAGCATTAATTAAAGCGTAATTCAGTGTGGGGGTGTTGAAGGTGGTGGCCACAGCAGCACAGCCTGAAATCTGTTGCAACACAACATAAGACTTTCTGCTGGACACCAGTTCTCTTTTTCTGAGCCGTCTGGAGATTAATTTCACAAACACAAATCTTTTATACAACCCATTGTATTCAGAGACATGTGCATGGTGAAAATAAAACTTATTTGAGATAAACATATTTAAAATTCTGTGTTTCAGAGGATATTAAAGAAAACGTGCTCTATGTCTTCCAAGACACATTGCTCGTCTTGAATATTAAATCCGTACTACTTGTTAGCATTCAGTGCAGCAGTCCATGAAAGTTCACCAGAGCTGTGTAACGGGGTGCATGTGTTTTAATTGACCTTTTCTTTGTAAGCATGAAAAAAATGTGAGTTTATCCACTGCTGGCGTCCTGAGCTCCTCGCAACGACACAAGGCTTTACAGAAGAGATGCAACTGGGCGTGAGCCATGGAACAGGGTGAAGCTGATCCAATGTTAAATAGGTATTCACCACAGGACTGACTGTATGTGAGTGGGCGCTACTATGTGAGCTGTTAACCAGTGCAGATGAAGCTTCACAGTGTAGAAGCAGATGAATTATTATGATATGAGGGAGAAAAAAAAAGAAGAAAAAAAAAGAGGAACACCTTTCTGTACAAGGTCGAGGCACTTTCAAAGCAGCGTGCACATACTTATAAAGGGTAATGCACACACAACCACCCAAACACACACGCACACACACATGCTGTCAGTCTTTCGTTTTTTTTTTCCTATATTGAATGGAGATGGAAACACACACACACACAAACAGAGTTTGCTGCAACAGGTGTGTTTCAGCCAGAGTCCATGCTGAACAGCTCGATGCCATGCTGGCTCCAGTGGAGACCCACTCCAGAGTTAAAGACCAGGGACCAGACGTAGGGGATGAAGAAGTCCTCCGGCTGGTCTTCCTCCACGTACTTAAACTTGAGCTCCGGAAACTTCTGTTCACACAAGAAGAGAAACAGAGAAACTTGTCAGGATGATACGCAAGGAATGAAAAAGAAAAACAAAAGAATGTTCATAAATTCCTCCCTCCTCAACATACTGACCTTTTTCATGGCAGACATTTTGATGTGTCACAGTGGGGAAATCAAACATCATTAATGAGCCATGGCCTTTTTCTGTGGTGCACTTCAGTAATGCAGATAGCCAATCACGGCCCATAATATGATTCTCATATTGTCCATCCATAGTTTGAGGCAACATAACTTTCCAGTGGTTTGTAACACAACCACCAGATAAATGGTAAACTCAGCCCATTCACATACTTTGACATATTGTATGTATTGCATGTATGGTATAGTTTCTGTGAACAAGGCACTGAGGTTAACGTTAAAGTATCACTGTTCCTGAGATGACCTTCGATCCACTAAAGAATTGCCTCCAACCACATTTGATATTTGTTAAGTGCCGTGACCAGAGAAACGACATCTCTCTCAGATGGATGGAGGTGCTGCTACACAGGTAGGTTAACCTGCTCAGGCCTCTCAGTAATCACTCTTCATCAGGTACAGTAGTTTGCCGGCAGATGTAATTCCATCTGTCTGTGAGGAAAATTTGGTTACCGCTGCCTGCAGGACAGGTATCACTCTGTGGTCCAAACACTGACCTTTTTAATGGGCTGGCTAATGTAGGAGTGTTGTTTTACAGAGCAGTCTGTCAGCCGCTCTGACCTTATTGTTTACATGCGCTGAGGCTACATCCACACTAATACGATTTAGGTCTGAAACACATCACTTTTTATACCTGGGCTCCAAACAACTAGTTTTCAAGTGCATAAATTGAGACTAAAGTCTGCCTGTGCAGACTTAAGTCTGCACAGGCAGAAATTGTGATTTCTGGAAACAATGACATCCATGTTTTTTCTTGACTGGATCACGATCATCTCACCTAAATCCCCATTCATAGCATTATATACATGAATTTGAAAGCTGAAGCAATCTGTTGATAAAGCAATCAATCAATCAATCCATCAATCCCAGGATAATTAACCAGCAGCTCTTTTGTTTATTGATTAAATGTTTAAATCTTTTAAGCACAGATGTCCATTATTCACAGGTTCTGCCTTGTCCTCTAAAGACCTAACTGAATCTTCATCAGTGGAAACTGATGTACTTTTCAACCATTTTCTGACATTTGGCCCAAAGAGAAAATAATGGTCAAATAGAATAAAAAAGAAATAAAGAAGAAAATATTTTCAGTTACATAATGATGTTGTTTTATAGTATTTTTTTTAGTGTCCAAGGGTTATTCATAGTTATTTTCCTTTTCATCAATAAACATATTATTCCAGTAAAATAAACTGAAATAAATAAACAAACCAGAAGAGGAATTTGGAATAAAAATGCAGAATTCAGGATTAGAGAAACATGAAAAAAATCCTGCACATGAAATGACTTCATTTTAAGAGCTCCAAACTAATCCTGTTTCACAGAGGAAAACAGCTACAAGAAAATTTGTTTTTATTGACATTTGTTTCAGCACATTTAATTTTAACTTGACATTTTTGCAAATATGAGCCATAAACAACTCATTAAAAGCACCGATTCAATAAATGTCTGCAACTAATGGTTATTTTCATGACCATTTGATCTTCAGATTATTTTCTTGATGAAGAAAATAATCATTTCTGTCCATCAAATGTCAGAACATAGTGGAAAACATAGTGTAACACAGTTTCATCTGATCAAACCAACAACCTACGGGATTTTCAATATACAAGGATCCTCACATGATGAGAAGCGGGAATCAAAGGATCTTGAAAAGCATGATGCAAACATGATTAGCACACTGTTAATTTCCTGGTGATGGACTGATCGATTAGCCCACCAACCAGACCTCACCAGGCTGCTGCCAGCCCACCTAACAGCAGGCAGGTAGCAAAAGAAGAGCATCAATAATACAACGGCACCTCATTATATCCTCCTGTCTACACACGCCTGTATATGCACACATGCAGCCAGTAATCAGTCTGCGGTGAAAGACAGACGCTGAGGGCCTTTATGTGATGGTCCGAGTCCTGTCTATTGAGTCCTGGCTGCCTCTATTCACAGCCGCACTATCAGTATCATAATGAGACAGACAGAGGGGCTATGGGGGTCACAGGCCATATGCCAGGCTACTGAGGCTAGACCGCACACACCACCGCCATTGTGACAGCTAGACACAATGCAGGAGCTGTATTATCTGACTGGTATTTGTGTGTAGGTGACTGTCTCGTGGACGAGCTGACTAACTCATCGAATGTTCATATGATACTGCTGGTGACAGTGACTCAGACCAGCCACTTTGACTTGTTAGCATAGCCTAGTGGTTAGCCTTTCATTTTAAGATGGAAATTGACTAACTTGCACAAAACAAAACAAAACAAACCAGAAGGCAGTTGAGCTGATTAATGTCCTGCTATAATCACAAGGATATATTAAACAAACCAGTTATGCTAATTAGGTAATTAAGATAATTAAAGCATTAATCAGCAAATACTGCAATGTCAACATACTTTGAAACACATGTGGTTTTAATATCACCATCTTATAGCATTAGGGAATCAAATCTGTCCTTCATTAATGTGCAAATGTATGAAACATTGCCCCAATAACTAATCATCTATATGAGGAGGGCGGTGGTGTGAGCAGAATGTGTCATATAATGTTTGTCAGTTATTGTTTTCATAAGAACACGTCTATAGGCCGACATAAGCGACTGTGGGGAATATAGTGTTGTACATAACAAGCGTCAGGAGCAACAAGAATAATATTGCAATTTATAAGCTCTTTCGATCAACGGCTGGATTGTGAGTACGATGAGCACTTCATCGTGAACTCTGAATGCAGCGTCCACAGTCTACAGGAGCAGGTGAAACAAATCAGAGATCTGCTTTTAAAGTTCACAAATAGTCTTTTCTCAGCCACTGCTGCATATATTTGAATGTCCCTTTGTCCCTTTGTAAATGCAGCAATGATTGGCTTGGCATCAAAAATGACTGCACAGAATTCTTTTAAACCTCTGTGTAATTCAACAGTTTCTCTTAAGATCGAATGCGTTCCTTTCTCAGGCCTCTCTGGTTTATTGTGTCATGGAAAAACTACTGATGGGAGATAAAGAAAAGACATACATGAGACAGCTAGACTGGCTCTGTCCAAAGGCTGGAAAAACTCTACCAACCAGCTACTAACAGTAAAAGCTACTATATAATATAGCCTTTAAACATGTTATCATCTTGTTTCTTTTATCTCAAGAATAAAAAAGAGACACTTTGGGCTTTTAAAGATGTTTTTTTTGAGGGTCAAATTCTTGGCTTCTCCATATCTATCCCTTATGTTAAGCTAAGCCAAGCTAAACTGACTATTTCCTCAAGCATCAAACATAATGTACATATCTGACCAGTAGCACTGATCTTCTCATCTTATTCTCTGCAAGAAAGTGAACAAGTTTATTCCCCGAAACATCTCACTACACTTCAGGCTATTAGTGTGGTCTCATATCAGTGAAACAAGCAGCACATAATCTTACCACTTGCCAAGAGACTGAAAAGTAAGTGAAAACGATGCACCTAGTGCCACTAAAACAAACATCCTTTATCCAAATGAGTGCTTTTCGAGACCTCGAGTGCCTACTGGAGGAGAAATTATGAACCTAAACGGCAGGAATATAAAGTCCCCTGTGCACCTTCGACCACTTTCACTAGATATTGAACACATAATGAGAAAAAAGAAAAATGATCCCTGAATCACAATGGCCTCCATTTTTCCTCCTACTTTTATATTGGACAAGAGCCACCGGGGGATTTGATGCTTTGGGAAGTCTTGGATATCACTACACGTAGTATGCCTCACAGCAACAACATCCCTTTCAGGCTCCAGTGCTTTCTGGGAAAAATCTGAGCATCTAACACCCTAATATTATCCCTGTCCCTTATTCTGACCATGCTGTGGCTTCCTCTCTTTCCTCTGGCACTCTGCTGCCTCCTCCCCTCCTCTGTTTTGTTCTCAGTCTGGCAGCTGTCTGGGCCCAATTGGCCCAGGCTCATATCAGTTAGTTATGGGTCTTGGCGGGTCAGGCCCTCGCCCCTGAACACAGACTGACTGGCTGGCCTCATATCTTCACTCAGGACTCTGTGTTCCCTTCCCTCCTCTGCACGCTGCTGTGCTGTCAGAGCTCGGCCAGACAGAGAAGAATGCGGCTAGGGAGCAAATATGAACTCAATACACACACACACACACAAACACACACGCTTACATGCAGGTACACAAGCACTGCAAGATTATATTACAATGTACAACATATTACTCTTTGATAAATCTCATGGTCAGTGTACAAATACTGTAATCTAATATTGAATCATTGTAAACAAAGGGACTACAATTGGTCGTTTGCTTCAATAATATCCATTGGTGATTTACATGGACACAAAATATCTTGTTCCAGTATCCATCAGTATATTTTCAGATAGATAAGCCCATCATCCACTTTTATATGCTAAAGCGAGATGAAGTCCCAATTCAACATCCTGATGTGGATAAAATATTTTCTATGTTTTATGAGTGCACAAGTCAAGCCAAATCTGCCACCTAAAGCAGGTCCCAGGCTCTCAAATGTGCAGATGTGCTTGTTTTTCTCTGTTTATAATTCATGTAAATTGAGTATTGGAGTTTGAAGCGTGCTATCTGCATATCAATGGGGCAGTTGGTCTGCCACTTTGATCCAGGCACATGTATCTCAACAAGTACAGGGTGGAAGTTTATACAGACATTCATGGACCCCAGAAGCAAAGCCCTGCAGATTGTGGTGAAGTCAATTTTTTTTTTTTTTGCTACCTTATCTTATGATGGATCAGCACAAAATGTTTTACAGGCATTTCCTTGAATGCTTGTGGTTTTGAGTGACATGTCTCAACAACTGTTGGATAGATTGCTATGATATTTAGTACACATGCACGTGGCCCCCTCAGGATAAATCATAACTAGTAATTTTTCATCTAGGTCCAGGATCAGGTCAGACTTTTAATGAGTCTTGGCTCATGACTTGGAGATGACAACAATACCTGGTAAGGATAAATCACTAGAAGGTGCCTCTAATTTCTACTATATAGTAGCCTCACACTAGCCCTGGTGTTACCGCACCGTGAGCCGCATTGTCAAATGTTTGCTGAACCCAGGACCAAAGATCAGCTGTTAAGACGAGTTCTGTTACACAGTTCAATCAAACAGGGTCTTCAAAAAGTTCCTCCACTCCAAGGAGGCTTCAGAGTGAGAGACGTGTAGGAAAGAACTGACCAGCCATCAGACTTCAGATCAAGGCCCAGGTACTGTGTAACAGCTGGTAAGCTCCCACCCCCACCCCCAAACCCCGACCCAACCACCCCCCTCCCTCCATCCTGCCCTGAGGAGCCAGAGAGTCTGTAGGCTATCGCTGCTCAATAAGGCAGATTTCAGCTGGTCAGGCTAAACAACACATTCCACAGGCACTGCCCATGAGAGCCTCTTAGCCTCACACACCCTGAAACAACACATACATACACAAAGAATGAGAGAGAGAGAGAGAGAGAGAGAGAGAGAGAGGGAGAGGGTTGAGTGGCGAGGCACTGAGGGTCATCCCTGGGGTATTTACCACCTTCTTTTAACCCTTTCTTTCAGTTGGGACCTAATTTACATGTCCACGTCTTTGTGCAACTGCTTTTAAGTTCCTTTAGGTAAACAGGCCTTTTATTGCCCTGTGTCCACAATGTCGCCCTCGCCTAAAACAGCACAGTTGTGTTTTGCCAGTAAAATATAAACAAATTCATTTACTTAACAACTGTCAGCTCCTCCCAACAAACAGATTTCAAGACAGCAAATTTAAACAGTCTCCAGTTTACATGGTGGGAGTAATTGTGTCCACACTAATATTTTTTAGTCTTTGATGGGAAATAGGAAAGTTGCCATGGAGTGACTTCACCAATGAACAAAAACTGAAGCTGAATTACAAGCTTGGACTTGACTTGAGGAATAAACATCCTTATGTCTCTTTCTTGTCAGCCCACTCTGTATGCACAACAGTCTAAAGCACCAATACTCTTTCTAGGAGCTTTTACTGAGTAATTAACAACTCATCAATGAGTCCACATAACGCAAATCCTACCTATGGATTTTTGTGCTGGAGACTGAATGGCAGAATGAGCTCATGAGATGAAGAGAAGCGAGAGGTAAGAGGGACAGCTGTTTGTTTGAACGATGGTACCATCAAATGGCGAGGACTTCTCCCTGAGGAGACATTGCACAGATATTTTCTCCGCTTCATGGCACCCTGTGGAGCTGGGAAAGCACTCAGATGTTGGGAGAGTCAATGCGAGGCGCAACAACACTTCTGCACAGAAATGAAGACCGGCACACATGGCTGCGCACACATCTGAACACAATGACACCTACACACAATATCAAGCGGTCATCTGCAAACGCACACAGACAAGCACGTACTCCCGGCCACAGCTGAGTGCGTGAGCTGTACGGCGCTACAGGTACGGCAACCTCGCTGAAGGACATGGCGAGGTTATCCACATTGCTTCATGTGTAATTCTACGGCTCTACGGTCGATCGCTACATTAGCACTGCAAGGTGCTGACTGAGAACAAGGCGGAGAGAGCACATGGACTTGTGGCCATGCACCATCCCTCTTCCATACTGGCTAGCGAGACAAATGCCTTGCAGCCAGCTGCCAAGTATAGAACATGAAACACATGATAAAACATGCAATTAAGAGCTTCTGTGCGGGTGTGGAGCGGAGTGGGGAGACCGCTGGTTACATATTTCCTCACTGATTAATGGAGGAGCACTGGGAGGGGCGGGGGTTAGCGAACCCGCCAGGAGTGTTGGGAATGTTGGGTAACGAGGCACGGTGGCAGATTTATTTCCCCCCCACCCCCTCCTCCCGATCTTATGTGCCCATGACAAAGTGCCCCATAGCCCCCCGTCCCATCTCCTTGAAATGTCATTACATGTTCACATGTAGCAAGCTAGCAGAGATGGAATGAAGATGGGCATTAATGCTAATGAGAATTGGGCTTTGGCCTTTTGTCTCATGTCCCAGTGGTTCTTTCCATCCTTCCCTTTGCCTCAGTCCATCTCCCCGAGCCATACCTCTCCCACTCTCTCACCTGTCCAGACAAACTAATTCGTTTTTCTTTCTTCACCTCGCCAGCACCACCGATCCACCATAGCTCGCAGCTCTTAACAACACATTGTTCGATTCTGCACATGAATCTTGATGCCCAATCTGTCCCCCTGGTTTTTTCTTCAGCCAGCTATCCGTCACTATTCCTCATCCTTTCACACTGTGATCTCACCAGTCCTCCTGATGTGTGTGTGTGTGTGTGTGTGTGTGTGTGTGTGTGTGTGTGATTTACCTTCAGTCTGTCTTTGGGCAGGGCCTGGGCTCCTTTCATGATGACCTCCTGAACCCTCTCAACTGACAGGTCACTTCCAGCCTGCTCCAGACGCTGACTGAAGAAACCAATCACCTAATGGTCACACAGGAGGAAACAGCCAATCATCATACAGAACTGAACTTAACAAAAAACACATTTGGTCTGACGGTGATGTTTTATCCCACTAAAAAAAGCAAAAGATAAAGGAGGATTATGAAACTTGATACTATTGAGTTCTAGTTCATTTTGTGCACTAAATATGACATTACAACCAAAAGCTGGCCAAAAAACAATTGTTTTAATAGACTTACAAGTCTAACTTGACTTCAATTTTTCACTATTTAAATTTCAAATAGTTGTTTTAATAGTATTAAAATAATTCAATTTAATTAAATTGACTTACAAAAAAAAACATATTGTATTTTGCCCTCAGACACTCAGCCCTGGTCAGGCTCTCAGCTGCAGCTTTCACCATTAAATCCTGTTTCTGTTTCTAGATATACAGGATCTGGTTGTCTTGATCTGACTGAGGTTTAACATCCACTCCCAGTTCTGTCATGAAGCTCTTTGACTCGTCTAATCCCACTGTTAAGAGCTGTCACACTGATATTGCAGCAGCCACACCCTTTATGATGACACTGGCTGCAATATGTAGACATGAGTTAGAACAAAGTGGCATCATGCTACATATAGAGGGCTTCGATCTGAAAATAACAACATTGATGTGAATGTTAAACCCTGTTAACAACATTAAGACTCACAGAAGTGGCTAGCTTGTTTTGATCCGCTTGATTTGGAGGCAACATTCAAAAACGAGCAGTTTGTTGCAACGAAAATGCTTGTACGTATATGTCAAAATACTGATATTATTTGTAAATAATAATAGATGATGGTTATAAATGTTTATAACCTTCTGAACTCTGTTTTCTGAGAGTGGAATCATGCTGTGCAAATTTACGAAGCTCTAAACACAGGCTGGGCTAGTACAGCATGCCTGTAGGCTACATACTCAGTAAAGCATTTCAGATTACAAATTCACCATAGGTTTTGAGCATGTTTCTTCGCACTTAAAATAAGAACTTCAGTGGAGCTCAAATTATTTGAGGCCTTCTGGGTTTAAGCCAAACAAGAGATCAAGGAAACTGTATTCTGCATTTCCACTGCTGTGCCAGGTTCCCCCCCGGAGAATTGTTTGATATTTGATCATTAAAAAACTCTAGGTATTACTGATTCTTTTTAATGCTCTTCTTTGTCAAACCAACAGTGAAAAATGGATCTACAGGCAATGTTTTCTCCGCTCATGCTTTAGAGATACACACCAGAGCCCACAAGCACGCTGTGTGCGTGTGTCTACATCTATCTAATACTAATCTCTTCATTAACTCTGAAGGCCTCCCATATGGGGTTAATTTAGAGGAGCAAAAAAGCAGCCCCTCATCTTGAATCTCGTGCTCACACACACACACACAGATTTGCAAGCACGGGTAAGGCTTCGGAGAATAGCCTTAGGGAGACTGACTTAACTGGGAGATTCTAGCTAGCATGCTTCCCTCATACTTATGGATAACAGCAAAGCCCATGGCAGTGTATGCAGCAACCCCCATCCCTCACACATGTACACAAAAGCTTCCTTTCCCCCCTCTACATGACTAATACAGTGATGAAGGACAGCTTTCTCTCGCTCTGTCCCTTCCTCCCCCATACACCAAACACTCTCAATGAATATTTGACACAGAGCCTCTTGACACAAGGGGGCTGATTAATTCATCAATAGTACTTAAGTTTACAGAGCTCAGCATGCTATACAGTCCAACTACACACTATGTTAATGATGCAGTGCGCATGTGTTCCTGGGGTTTCTGGCTTTTTGAAACTTTCCCTGCAGACGAAGAGGACATTCAGGGAAAATCTGTATAACCTTGATCTATGGAATAATTACCACAAATCAGCCAGCGCCACGAGGTAAAGCTCTCGCAGTTCAAAGCCTCGCTCACATTACCCCTGCTATTTGGAATAACTGCCACAAAAGAGGCACACACTGACCGTGTCCAGGTTCTGCATGATGTCCTGGAAGGATGGGTGCATCCTGAACTGCTCAAAGAGCTCCCGCTTGTAGAGCAGTGCATATACCAAGTTTGGGTTGTGGTGCAGAGAGTTGCATAGGCAGGAGTTGATGATTTCTAGCATCATGCGGATGACCTCTTCAATCACATTCAGGTCCTGGGCCTAGGGGAGAGGAAGGATGTAAAGGTTAATTGGTTTCCCACTACACTGGTTTCACTTTTAATGGTGTTTTTAAATAATTGCCTCCTGATAGACTGATCAGCAGGGGGTAACCGAGAGGTGGAAGTGGTGGGAGGAGGAGAGAAAGAGCGAATTGAAAGTGAAATGAGGGAAGGATGTATGAACAGTCTAAATTGTCAGCCAAGGTCTTGGCGTGGGACAGAGAGGTGACCTTGTAAGTCACAGATCAGGACATGTCACAGTATGTTTTCTCTTGGGGCAACGACAGCTTAAGTGACAAGTGACAGTATGAGGAGAGGGATGTGTGGGAGGGGATGTGGGGGAATAAGACACAAGAGGTTGAGTAGCTGACATGATGAGTTATTTACAAAGTTCTTCACACAAAGAAGACTTGTCAAAAATCGAAACACGGTAAAGACAGATTCCAAGCAGAGAAAAGAGCGTGTCTTAGTTATGAGACCTCAAGCGGTAAGGTAAGATAAGTTAAGCTTTCTGCTGAAGCGTTAAAGGATAAGATCGATACCACTCTTGTGTCTGTAGCTTAGCCTAGCGCAAAGAGCAAAAGTAAGTCGTTTTATGTGGTGGTTATGTGCTGGGGTAATTCTTGGGACAAATAAATAACTTCTTGAGTCTTTCGTGGAAGAGGAAGCTCATGCAGATTTCAGATTTAAAGATATGACGTTATACAGTACATTTCACATTATGAGTTGGATTTACAGACAGGCTTTGCTGCATGTGAACAGAGCCAGCTAACTGTTTCCCCATCTCAAATCTTAATGCTAAGGTAAGCTAACCAGCTGCTGGCTGTCATGTCACATGTTGCACAGACACAAAGTGGTATCGATGTTGGCTAGAGAGCAAATGAGTGCATTTCAAGGCACCGAAAGTTCGGTGAGCCCTGGTGGACTTCGAGGTGAATGTCACTTTGTAACGGAAGAATTTCCATCTCTACCTCTGCAGCATCCGAGCCGAAGTCGAACTAAGTCACTCAGCAATGCATGTCATGTCCACTCGCATGAAAGGATTTGAAATGAATGACAGATATGGCTTCAGCTTATCAAAGTCACAGAACCTGTCTTCGACTCTCGCTCAAGTCTATTTATGAGTTGAGAGTACTTTTCTGCAGTGCTGTCCAAGGCTCTAGACGCAGAGGTATTGTCATTCAGCACTCACTGCACAGACAGAAAGTGCAGCAATTTCTTTCTTTCTTTGTTTCATTGTTCATCTTGGACTTAGATGCATTTACATCTCTGATCATGTGAGAGACTTAAAGTCTTATATTTACCTTGCAGTTCATAGTTCAAATGGATCCGTTTAACAGTCTGCCCTCCCTTCTGGATCCCACAAACTCTTTGATTTCAAACAAAGGTGATACAAAAAATGCAAACCCCTTCCTCTGCTGAGTGTGTAGTATCAAGTCACTAATTTCACCTGACAACCTTGAATGTCCTACGTTGTTTATGATCTTCCTGACCAGGTATAATGTATTTGAAGCCCATCCTTTTTGCAGATATCGTTATGCAGTGTTACTATAGAAATTTGGGTCACCTTTACATAACAAAACCTGTGCAGAAGTTGGTCATTGCATGGGTATAGTTTGTTTTTACAGAAAGGTTTTCTATCTACACTACCAGGTGTTGTAGATAAACTCCATTTGTTGGTGTCTTGCGGGGCAGTAGAGTCAGGAGAGCCTCTTTTGAGGAGTAAACATGAAATGGCAAAAAGATGTCTGTTGGCCTCTTTGTTCAAAGCTTCCTGGAACTGTGCAAGTCTGATCGCTATTTCGCTGTTTCGCTAATTAAGGTAAAACTCTCGCATACTTCCTCTTTAACTCACAGGCTATTTCTACCTATAATAAGCTACCTGGTGGGTATTTGGCTTTGAGGGGCTTGTCACATGTACTTGTTGTGGAGCTTTACTGTTGCCACAGTCGTGCCCACACATTTCTTTCAGTGTAGTGAAGAAGAACTCTTCCTCCCACTGCTTATGAAAGTGGTAGGTTTTCTTCTGGTAAACGGTTAATAGCTCGGTTTGTTCATAGTTGTACCTGGAATCACATTTGAGCGAGAAGAACGCATGTGTCTGAATACATTTTGACACGGTTTAGTTGGCTCAAAGTTATAAAATACCAATAGATAAATCACTGATGTTTTTTAAGTGTTCTACAAAATTGTAAACTTCATGAAAATGTGGAGGTAATTTAGGCTATTTCTAGACAGAGTTTCTTATGCTATTTTTACAACGTGCCCTGTAGATGACCCTTTGGCTCCCTGTGGGCGAGCAGGCAGGTTCACCATTCTCTCTGTGTGACCACTGTTGTAGTCATGTGTGGAGGTCTTGGATGTACAAAGATGAAATTTTAATTAAAGAAGACCCGATCCTGAGGGGAGCAAAGGGAAAGTAAGACTTGTGGACAATAAAAATTGATCCAGAAGACTGCCAACCCGAAAAGAACATGGCAGCACGGTGTATCCCCCCTTAACAAGCACCCTGTGGTTTAAACCAGAAGTATTTCACAGTTCACACCAGCTATCTTTCTGTGAGTGCTAGACAGATGGATGTCGTATTGGATTGCTTGTATTGTACTTGATTTCTTTGCTTGTTTAGATTGTACAGGTGTACCTAATACACAGGTAACTCAATTGTCAAAGCTTACTCATTAGAGGACAACAGCCATTTGATACATACTACATCTGTCAAACTACAAAGTGTCAGTTTTCTTGATGCTGTCAGCTTGTTGGTGAAACGAAACCATTAACCTTTGCACCACAGGTTGTAGCACCACTTTAACCCTTAGAGTTCTGCTTCTTCCAAGAAAATCATTGTTGTCATTAATATGGAAACTAAGCAGTGAGGTATTCCAAAAGTTAATCAGACCATCTGCTCTTCACGGGAAACCTGCAGTGGTAGAGCAGATATTCTATCATACATTGTTCTACAGTTAGTGTGTTTACAAAAGAGTGTCGAGACAGACAGACAGATAGACAGACAGACGCCAGCCACTGTGACGAGATAACATGTTTAGCGCAAGCACAGAAAGGAAACTGCAGAGACGGTGGGAAAATGAATAATCTTTAAAGAGATAAAAAAACAGGCAGCAATGAATTGCTGAATACAGCTCAAGAGATGATGTCTGATTTCCTGTGGTGTGACAACTGTGGGTAGAGCTCTGTAAAATCTATCATGCACTGATGGTATTATAGATAAGATCAATAGATGATACAGTGAGTTTCCAAACCAATCTAAAAATACAAAACAATGCTTTGTTTCAATGAAAACAAGCACTGCCAGTAAAATGGGCATGAGGCACGATGTTCTGGTTTTGAGCATTTTCTCGATCATTTGCCAAAAAGCACAACAATTTTATGACTACCTTCCTGTCCAATTTAATGCAAGATCATTTGGAAAAGTGTGCTACTTTGAGATTCGCTTGAAAGCTCATTTACCCCTTAAGAAGTCTATAAACAGTGTATCTATGTCTCGCTGAACAGAGCCAAAAGGCTTACCAGTAAACAGACAAAAGGATGTGCCCTCAGAGAACGCAGGAGCCGAGGACATTCAGAGCAACTCAACTTAACACAATAACACTAACAGAGAGTCCAGTGGTGTAATACAATGCATAACTGTGAGAAGAACTGAGACCAGTATATGATTCATATGAACAACGTGTTTATAATTGGAAAAACTGTTTGTAAACTACTTTTATTTTTGCACATGCTGTACACATAAAAAACTGTATATTGCAGAGAATCTAATATTGCCTGATATATCTAATGCACACAGGAAAAAGCAGGCACTGAGCTACTCGTGGACAGCCGAATACTTTACAGATGCACTCTGTCATTTATTCTCCTAATATTATTCTGGTAAACACGATGAGTGCTTTTACTAGAAAATGAATGGAGTGCCATGTTTGTATGCATCATCCACAGGGTTTTTTCATTTTCTCTAGTCATAGCAGGAACAGCACAGGTGTTACTAATGGCATTAATTATAGCCGTGTCCCTGTAAGCCATGCACTGAAACTGAGGCAGCTGAATGGAATTTATAAGAGAAAGATATTAAAATATTTGGTCTACAAGACTGCCTAGATACTCTGCATAGCTTCCCTGCAGAGTGTGTGGGCATCAACTGATATACAGACCACCACACTTCGCACCACTATTATAAAAATGCAGACTTTGTCTATTGATCATGTTGTGACAGTGCGCTCAGAAAGGCACTGAATACCAATCAGGGACAGGGACATTAACAAGATAGATGGCGGAACAGGAATCAAAACACTGTAAGTGCACATGTGCATCATTCTAACAACTGTTGGGCTTTTAATTGACTAGTTCAGCCAGTTGGCCCCAAAGCTTTAATCATTATCTTTGCTTTACAGGAAGCCTCGCCTTAGACAGTACTCATCAGCAACTTCCTCCGGGGTTACATCCTGCTTCATCTCAGACTTGAAATGAGGAAAGTGTATTCCCTGGAAGTATTGTAAGTCCTGTAAAATACATTAGAATAAGGTGCTGAGCAAGCCGGCTGAATCTTTAATGTGCAGATGTGTAAATCAGTAAAGATGTATGATTTATAAAAGAAAAGGCTTGTTTCCTCTGCACTGAAAGACACACTTCAGACCTAGAAAATCTGTTTAGCCTGAAGTTATTATGGAAATACAATCAACAATACAAGCCTGTAGGTTTTTCCATGATTTTTTTTGCTTTAAATGTTCATTTTCATGACAAAAATGATTGTCCTGATGGTGACGTTTTGGTAAAAAATTTTTTTGCAAATACCAGCTCACATCAGATTCAAAACAGCAGCCTGGTGTGAACGAAACGGCAAGCTGAGACTCTACCTCCAATCTGGGCGAACCATCTGCAACAGAACTGCATGTGGTAGCATTTTATATTCCATCTTCTGTGCCCTGCTTTAGAAACAAGTGCTTATCTTATAAATAACTATGCTTGCTGTGTGGCCTTTTTTTGTGGGTGTGCTGTAGCCACACATCAGCGTACGCACAATCTCATGCATGTGAACACACACACACGGACACACAAACAAACACAACCAACCACTGAAAGTAGGCAGAGAGATAAGGACGATTGTAAATAACTGTATTCTGATGTGTCTTGACCAAGAACCAGACCTGCCACACAGATACAATAATGCACTGCATTGATTTCCACAAGCTGGCGGATGAAGGTGTGTGGGGCTTTAACAGGCAGACATGAGGAGGCAAGAGGAAGGCAAGGGAGCCGGCTATAATGAGGATTGATTGTGCGTCTGAAAGCAGAGGTGGCTCTCTGGGCTCAAATCCACTGCCTAAGCTAGACCTGCTCTATTCTCCTCTGCTGTGGCAGGCCATAATTAGAAAGAAAGCGGGGACAGATATGGGAGACAACCGAGTAGGAGGAAGAAGAGGCAGAGGACGTAGAGGAAGGAGGACAGGAACAAAAATGGAAGCACGGAAGAAGAGAGCAGGGGGGGAGTTGATGGAGAAAATGAACGTGATGAAGAGGAGACAAAAGGAGGAGAGCAAGGCAGAGTAGGAGTGAGGGATGCCTGGTGTGTGTTTGTTCTCTAGCTCTGCACCCAGCTTAATGAGATTAGCCTGGCAGGAAAAAAAATGCCACACTGGGGAATTCAGGTCACATGAAAATAGGCTAGCTAGACGTCTGCCTGGCCCTGTGTGTATGTTTGTCAAGTGGATAAGATTAAGAGGTCCATGGTCTACTTGAAACCCAGACAGGATTTAAATATCTTGGCTCCTCCTCTTCTTCCTCTTCCCCACTCTGTTCTTTACACTTGTTTCCCACAAAATGTATCTGCTAGACAACCAGAAAACACCTGACATGTGTTTGTATGACTGCATGAAACCATTAGCGCCTTTTCTTTCTCTCTCTCTCTGTCTCTCTCTCTCTCTCTCTCTCTTCCTCATTTTTTCCTTCTCTCCTCTCTGCTGCTCTGCCCCCTCTACTCGAGTCATGTGCTATTTTCCAGCCTCCTGCATTGTCATTTAGTCACAACCACTCAGGCCGCTGTTTAGTGTTCTCTCTCCACCCAAGAAAACATAGGCCTCAGACATGAGCTCTATCATTAGTCTCAATGATCCCGCTCCATTTTATTTGTTTCACCATTTACTCAAACCATGCAGGAAGGCTGTAAGTGTGTATATACACAACTCTGTGTGTTTGTAAGCTTTTCCATCTGTCTGATTCTGCTGCTAATTCTTCAGCATGCTGGGCACAAATGTGTTATGTCTGCAGGTATGTTTGACCTTTGCTATCCGTCTGACAAGGAAAATTATAGAGTTTGCAGATGCAATCTGTGACTGGGAAGGACACTGCTGTATCGTTCTGTGTGTGTATGTGCGTGTGTTTGTGTGTATGTCTAACTGTCCTATCATACCCAAGCATGTTTTTATGCAAGGGTTTGTGTGTGTGGACAGGGTGTTTAGAGACACAGACATGTAAATCCCTGTAAAGTAGGAGCTGGCATCATTAAACCAATAGCTTAGTGATTCCCTGGCTGGCCCCGCTGCTCACTGCAGGCTGTTGCAGGGCAGACAAACCAGACCTATTAAGACAAGGGCATGGAGATAAACACAGACAGATACACAAAGAGACAAACAGAAAGAGACGTAAGCCACACCTAAACATGTCATCGCTGCCAAAAAAAAAAAAGACACTGAGAAGATAAATATTGAGGAGTAGTTGAAATGTACAAAAGAAAAGCAGTAAAGGGCATGAGAAAGTAAGAAAGAAAGAAAGAAAGAAAGAAAACAAAAAGTATGTGGAGCAGAAAAAACAGCACATGGACAGAAAGAGAGAGAGGGTCAGACTGGCTGAGTAGCAGCAGCCTGCTCTGTCTTTTGGGAGTTTTTTAAATAGGTCATTGTCTGACCTGCATTATGGTACCACGGCCATGTCATAATCACACCATTTTGTGGAGCATTGTGCCCAGGTCAGCCTCTTATTACCCCATAGCCTCACACATGCACAGAACATCCTTTGTTGTACACACACACACACACACACACACACAAAGAATGAGGCAAAAGACAGTGTTTGCCCCCCAGAACAATAGCACCAACAAATCAACACAGTCTGCCAGTCTGAGTCTAGAATCTGTTTAGGAAAGACTGTGTTGGACAATCACTGCATCACTGTCTGTGCGGAGGGGAAGTCCATGATATTTACAGGCAGACACCTTGTTATCAGTTTAAATAAGCACTCTACTTCTGTGAGACCTGGCTAGCACTCACAGCAGGAGGCTACGGGGCAAAGCAGCAGTGATGTCGGTGAGTGATAATGATAAAAAGAGATGACGCCAAGAGCTGCAACAGCACTCGGGCAGATAGGTGGGCAGTGCTAATTTATCTTCTGTGAGCTGTGCTCTGTTTTGCTGTGCCTCGACCAGGAAAAGACCAGGGCACAGCAGGGCTGCCCCAATTACCTTTTGGAAGCAGACATCATTAGTACCCCAGAGCACCTGCTGCCTACAGGGGTGGCACTCCTACTGCCCGAGAATAAACACAGGCAAAGAGAGAGACAGGAGCAGAGGATGAGAGGCTGACAGATATATAGAGAGTTGGTGTAACAAGTAAACTAACAACTTGGCCTGACACCATCTTCACTGTGCAGGTGAGGAAGAAGAAATTTGGGGAGATGAGAGATTAAAAAAACGGAGTTAGTGAGTAAGTCATCTCTGCACTCACAGTAGGATACTGCCTTAATGAGAAGGAGGTAAGGAGACAGACTTATGCCGAGACTGACAGGATGCCATAATGAGCAAAATAAAAAGTGGCGTAAGTCTAAGAGGTTAGTCATAATTTATAAAGCTCAACCTTATAACAGATCATTGAGTTCAGTGTTAATGCTTGGGAAGACCACCAAGTACTGTTAAAACTGTTTAAAATTGAGTTTGGTTTATGAAGTGTGAGTGGAAACTACTGGTTTATTAAGCTTTAGTCATTAATAACACCATGGTGGAGGATCATACTAATAGCAGCCCTGTATGGAAAAGAAAAAGCAGCGTGCTGCTTCCAGTGCCAGTGAGATGAAGAAGCCTGATTCAGGAAGTAACATTTGACGAACACTATGAAGGTCTATCAGACACCAAAACCATGAGGAAGTGTTTCATTGCTCTGGGAGGTTCTCATGGTCACTGAGTGGTCACTGTGGTGATTGAGCGGTAAACAGTGGAAATATGTTTCAAAATAATCTACCACCAATGTGCTCTTATGCATATTTGATTAGTTAACATAACTGTGTGTACACACACACACACACACACACACACACAGAACAACAGAGCTTTCACAGTTGGATGGATGAAAAACCAACTGGAGCCCCTGCGCTGACACTCCCACTGCCTCCACGGTCTGCTTCTATTTAAATGATGTGGAAGCTGCTTTTTTCGTTTATTGCTGGGTTCATGTCTGACTGACCATAGACACAACAAGGTTTATTCAATATGCAAATGACTATACAGTCATAACAGAAACAGATATGATAATATCAATAATTTGTCTGGCACCTCGTGAGTCGTTACATCATCAAACAAGATTAGTTTGCATCTGGCTGTTATAATATCCTAGTTCTTAATCCTGATGTCGTACTGCTCGACAGAAATATTCAACTCTAGGCAAATACATAAAAGGTTTGAAATTGTAGGAATAAAAAGGTGAAATGTATAGGTGCCCTTTCACTTTGTCATTTTTCTCTCCATCTCTCCCCTCTGGGTATTTTCACATGAAGCTTCGCGTGCAAAGTAACCTCTGATTTCAGGGAAAGCGGTATGATAATGTACATCAGTCTTGTGGGGGAGACTGGCTCTACATCAAACGACCGTCTGAAATGTGATAGGATAATTCATACTTCAATCAATCAATTCCTACTTCCCAGGTAAACCGTGTATGGAAGGCACATACCGGCAAACAAGGTTTTTTTTTCTTCCCAGAGTCTCCATCAGCACCATGGAATTAGACGAAATTGACTTGGAAGAATGTCAGGGCGAGTAATAATAGGAAAAAATATAAGTTGAAAATACAAGATTCAGGTTTGTGATTGAGCCAAGTGGAGGCTCCGCTGAAAACGGACCCATTCAAGTCATTTCACATGAAATATGCAGAGGGGAGAAAGATCAGGGGAGAAGGATGGGAAAGGAGATTGGAAGAGAGCAACTCTGTTTGAGATACATCAATACATTTCCCACATAATTTCCCTGGAAGATACACAGGTATCTTTTCATTACTTTCACACCACTGCGGTTGTAAACATGATTATTAGAAATCAGTCTTATCCCAGACTACAGCCTGTCTGATACTGATATTGGAAAAAAAAAAAAAAAGGCAGATGCTGATCGATATATTAGATGACTCATTTTTTAAACATAGCATTGAAAAATTAATCGTGATGAACATGCACTACATACCAAGTGGGACATTTTACAGTTAAATATAAACCTGGTGGACAAACTATGTAGTATAAACACATACTTTGGTGATCCTGTGCTGTAATTTCTTGTTATACGATGGCCAACTTATGCACCACTGTATCTCCAAATGGGTAATATTTGCTCTGGCTAATTTATCTATAGTGACTATAAAAACTACATGAGATTACCAGTATGTGTGAGCCATAAACTAACGATGTAAAACACACACAAAACAAGAAAAACTGCAACAAAGTCAATGAAAAATAATTGACACAGGCTACTTCAATTTGTCTAAATAATCTCTTCCAGTAACCATATATTTGCCACATTATAAAAGAAATTGGGCTGTGTATTGACATTTTGTGTTTATCAACACATACTTCATAGACTGTACATGAATCACTTCCATGAACACAATCTATTGTCGCCTGTGTGCATAGTAGCATTAATGGAAAACTGTGGATTTTACAAAACAGTTTTGTAGCTTAATAACAAAAGTGGTTAATTCCTGGAAGCTCAGATAATAAACAGAAAGCATAATGTTTATTATCTGTTGATATATCCTCAGGCTCTGCTTTCCCCCTAAACAAGAGGAATGGTGCTACAAAGTTAATGCATGTGTCTACTCTGGCTATTAAAAAGAGATCACAGATTGTGACTCAACCAGCACACATAAACACATAGACAGGGTGGTCCAACATGCTTCTGGCTGTGTGTGTGAGTGAGAGAGAGAGAGAGACAGAGTGTGTGTGTACTTGTCGTCTCTTCCCAGAAATGTGCAACAGTAAACAGACGAAGAGGCAGAGAAGTAACATTACCACTACCACCAACTGGGACTATAAACAGTGACACACAACGCAAAGCAATGCAACACTGCACAAACTTCCTTTCTTTTTATGTTTGTTAGTGTGTATGGGTACATACTGCATGTCAGCACACATATCTCAAAGGGGGGGGGGGCATCTGCAATCAAAGGTGCAGAGGCTGCAGAGAGCAACTGTGAGGGCCCCCAGAGAGCTGGCCTGGTTAGACTGGGAGCCTCTGGCAGTCCCCTGGGCTCAAGGGGCCCTAACCCTTCACTCTTTCTTCCCTGACACTAACCAGACACAGCAGCACAAACATATTCAGGGATCGGAAGTGTGTGTGTGTGTGTGTGTGTGTGTATATATATATATATATATATATGTGTGTGTGTGTGTGTGTGTGTGTGTGTGTGTGTGTGTGTGTACACATATATACGAGACAGAGAAAGAGGGAGACACAGGGAGACCAAGAGGCAAACATAAAGCAAGAAAGAGGGAGACATTAGCACATAAGCTGAACGGACCCAGCTTTAACCCACAGCTTAGAGCACTGGACGACAGTTTTTCATATCCTCCTCTCAGTCTCTCCCTTGTAAAGAGAGCAATTACATGTCCAGGACAATCCCACATTAAACAAACATTAGTTCTCTCTCCAGAGCCAGACTCAGCCAAATTACATTGTTTCCAGATGCCCGTCACAAAAACACACTTACACCCACCCTCTCTCCAAATCTCCTTCATCTCCACTCCTCCTGCCTGTTTCTCCTCTTTCTATTGTTTCTTCTTTTTTTTCTTCCTCCTGGCATTTGGCTCCACTTTATCTCTCCCTATAGCTCCCTAAACTTCCCCACTTCCCAAGTTAAGATGAGGATTTGTGAGCAGGCCGTTGTCAAGTTCACTACTATGTTCACAAGAGGCGGGAAAGACAGCAGGGCCAGAGACAAAGGAACGATGAGACAGCAGTCCTTCTTCAAGATGTCACGTCTTTAAAACCAAAGGCAAACCTTAGCTGGTGTGTGAGGTCATTATAACCGGACAGATAATAAATGTTATGCATGAGGTTTTATGTAAATTTCAGTTTAGGATTAATACTGATGGTGAGGGAGGGTGGAAATAAATGGCTAGTCAGCTTATGTTCAGCTTGTAGATAACGTTTGAAACTATTAACTTCTGTACTGAGTAAACGTCCTTTCTCATTTGCTGCTGCATTAAATATTGAACTATAGCTGTTTATTTTTCATCTGCAATCTTACGCCACTGATATGAGAAAATGAGCCAGATATTTGCTTTAAATTTTTAGTCTATGTGCAAAGACAATTTAAGTGCCACACAGATTCAACATTACCATCTACGACAAAACCTGACAGTCTTACATAAAAGTCACTGCGGCACGCTTACTCATTTCTGTTGTTTCTGTCAAACCCTTTATGAAATGTCTGATCAGTGGAGCAGAAACGACAAACAGAAAAATAATGGGCAACCATTTTTTTTTTTTTTGTAATTGAACAATAGTTTAAGTCATTTTACAAAAAAAGAACCACAGATACTCAACTACTGGGTTCTACTAACATATTATAAACTTCATATTCATGGTTTGTTTTGCATTGTGTTGTATTGAGCGAATAAATTTGGAGGTGTCACATCTACTCGGATGTGTCACATTAGGCACTTGTAAACTGTGGAAATTGTTTTCACTATTTTTTGACATTTTGGAAAATAATCAGCACACTGACTGAAATCAGTCCCACAGAACACCACAGGTCTCAGTCTACAGCCATCATAGTTTAGCATGTTAGCATACTGCATTTAGCGACAACTGGCTCAGCCCCACCGTACACGTAATGAGGCTGATGGAAATGTCATTATAGCTTCGTAGGTATTTGATAAACAAATAACAAATTTGTCATCACTATTTATAGTACAGTTCATCCTGAAAAGAATGTGACTGTGTGTGCAAAATGTCATGGCAAACAGGACCTGGCGGGACAGCGGTCCCTTTCCCTCAGCCTTATCAGAAGCTCAACAACAAGAGCTAAGAACAAGACGTTTACTACCAGACAAATGGGAAAAGCTGATCGTGCACTTCTGTGTGAGTGTGCTTGAAGCTCAACTTCGGTCCAAGACACAGTTAAACTAAATTTATATTTCTGTCAATACACAGGAACCTCTGTAGACATGGGAACCAATGTCACATTAACTTAGTATAGTCTAAGCTCAAGGATTACTGTATCAAAGATGTTGACCACAGCTCTGTCTTAAGAGTCTATGACCCAGACACTATTCTACGAAAAATACTCATATACTGGAAGTCTGTTGAAACCCTGTGCCCTTGAGCAACACACTCAGTCTCTTACAAAAAGCTACACCACACTGGTGTTTAGGCAACCTAACACTTTGACCCCTCATGATGTACTGGTCTGATTATGTTTGTCGCTACAATTAAATTCACTCTCTTGTGGGAACAGCTGGCAGACTGATATCTTTAACAGAGAAGATTTAATCTTGGCAAAGAAATCTATGTTTTTAATTTCCATTTTCAGTCATATATACGTGTGTGTGTGTGTATATATGTATGTATGTGTGTGTAAATATAACAGAGCATAAAAATAAGCCCTGAAGGTAAGTCAAAATAAAGGTGGATAATTGCATTATATATGTTTTTATGGGTGTGTGTGGTTATGTATGTGCATAGATGTCTGTGTGTAGGGTCTCATCAGACAGACACTACATGGTTGAAGGAGCACTCAAATACACTCTCGTATCCCCAACACCTTGGGGCATCTGTGGGGACCTCCTAATACATCTCCAACCCCCAGACACACGCACACATGCACACACAAATATGTTTACACACAAACAGCTATCTACGACCATGCAAATCTAATGAGACAGCCAGACTGAGATGTAGACAGACAAACCTGAGGGCAGAGGTGCCTCAACACAAATAGAAACAATTATACATAGTCAATAGTAAACAGTGTGAACTTGCTGATCAGGTGTGGCTGTTACAAAGACCCACATATACCGGTAGTTGATTGAATTGGAGCAATATCATCATTAAATTATTGGTTTTGACTCCATCAGTAAGTTATTGCTGTGCTGCTGTTAAGATTTCAATTTCAGATTAAAAAAGATGTTTCAGAGAAAGTTCAGTATTTCTTTGGAGCCAATCTGAATGACTGATTTTAATATTCAGTCTCATGAACGTTCAACAGTTTCATCAAATATTAGTCCACAAGTGGAAACTATTTCAATGCAAATTAAATGTTCAGGAAACTGACTGGGAAAGTAATGAGGAAAAGACAAAGGATTGGTGGAGAGACAGAGCTGTAGACTGCCACTTGACAATGGGCCTGCAGCAATAGGCCATAAAATTGGTGCCCTGCAGCATCAAATTATACACCACATCCTCATATGAATCCTGGACTGGTCGACATATCTGCTCCCAGCAGCAAAAACGTGGAGTTGTTGTATGCTTGCAATATCAAACAAGTCTATAAATAGATTAGATAGTGAATTGAAAATTATAATGCAGATAATCAGTTACTTGAATTAAGAGCATTTTGCTAATGCCAGCTTTGACTTCACATGTCATAATGACTTGTTTAATTAGGGATAGGATTACTTGTGCGACTAAATCTAATTCTAATGATTTAGCAGTAATTGAAAGAAATATTTTGATTAATGAAACTTCTTTAAATTGCTAAACTTGACTCGTATAAAAAGTGAAAATTGATGCAACTTCATGTTCAAATTCATGTAACCTGATGCCACACTGTTACAAACGCCTTTGTCAACTACTGCTCCTTACCCAAGCAGACATCATTTGCCAACCACTAATAAACTGAATGCAGACAGACAGAGTGTGTGTGTGTCTGTGTGTGTTACTCACGTAGTCGGGCAAGGCTGTGTTGTCTCCCTGTCTGCCTCGCAGACTTTGTGTTGCCTGCTCCAAAACCTTGTTGTGCTTTTTGGAAAGCAAAGCAAATAAACTGCAGGAGAGAAACACACAGAGAGGGAAAGGAGTCAGAGGAGCAATGACAGACAAATGATACACTTCTATGAAAATCAAATAACCCAAAACCCAAATATACTGTCGTCATGCAGCGCATGTTGACCAGCAATTCATGGGCTGTAAATACTGAAACGGTGGCCTTTACTCAGCCTAACTGAAGAGTGAAGCCTCTATTTAAGGCTGCTTATTATTAGAGAGTGTCCTGTTTTGCTTTCTAAATGAGGCCTTTAAAATAATGAATAATAATGAATCTCAGAATAATAAAATAATCATGAAACTTGCAGGAGACTGTTTTCGAAATGACGTGTAAAAATACAAAAAAATATGCCAAATTCACTATTAATATTTAGCCTGGCTCTTATTTGTACGAACAGGCCTCTGACTGTTTTTTTTTTTTTTTTTTGAGAATTTCCAGCATTTGTGCATATGTGTGTGTTTGCTCCCAACGTAGATGACAGTCTGCCATTTGACCCATCAGTCAACTGACTTGCTCTACCCCCTGTTCTGTGTGTTTGCGTGTATGCAGTTGTCTAGATGGGATTGCATGATTGCACGTGATTGCAGGACACAGACAAACATCAACAGTCACACAGTCTGCTTGGGTGACCGTAGGCAGTGGCAATAGGAAGGGTCAGTGCGCACACATGTTAATGGCGCAGTGTTAACATCACAGTCAACTGAATCACGCAGAAAAGCAACATTAATGCATGAAAAACAGCTGCTTAACTGTAAAAAAAAAAAAAAAAAAAATCCTTAAAAAATGTGCTCAAATACACTGATGATCTAAAAAGTGGCAACATTTACTTTCCTTTTTTTGACCATCAAGTGTTATTAAAATCATTAATGACCTTCTGTTTTAATTACAACTTTTTAATACTCTCTCCAGTCCTCCCCACGGGGGTTCAATCTTTAATTTGTGTGTTAATCAAGTTACAAAAACAAAATTGCAGAATAAATTAAATTCAATGACAGCCAAGGGCTAAGGACCCTCAGCATAAACAGATCTCTCCCTTATGGCAACACCTGTCCATCTGTCAGCACTGGGAGACACACACACACACCCAAAATCTTTCAGCATTCTTTATCCTGGCTAATTGGTCAAATGATAGCTGAATGGAGGTATCTGAGCAGCAGTGTGGAGGTCTACTTGTTATCCACAGACCTGATGTCAAAAGACGCCATTAGGCATATCTACTTAACGGGGCCTGTCGTACTATCTCGTAAGTTTCCTCTGATTCAAATGAAAAGACCACCATGGAAGCTCCACCTGGGACCCGTGCCCACAATAACACACTTTGACTAGTCGCTCTATCACGTCCCTCAATTATGCCGAGGCAGTGACAGACACTGACAGGAAACAGAGACACAGAAAGATTTCCACACTGTTGGGTTAATCCCAGAATCAGTTATAAGGCTGAGATAATGACAGACATGGTCCAACAACCCAACACACTCACACAAGATGTAAAAGGCGCTCGGTCTCTCCCAATTTTCCAGACACAAAATTTTTGGCTATGACTTTGTTCTTCAAAATCTGTGTTCTGACATTTGTATGTATGAGATAACTTTAATTCTGCCCATTCATTTTAAGACCTGCATGAGTGATCTCTGTTCAAAACTATGTTTCCATTAACACGCTGCTCGAGTTTTCAACAGAATTTGACAGCAAAAATTTTGAAAGTAAAATGGCTCCATCAATCACATTTATTGGAATATATGTAAGAGCACATGAAGAGATTACATAATCAATTGAGAAAAGGTTACTACAAAACATCATGCCAAACCTCATCTCCATGTTTCTGGGTAGTTATGTTGACTGGATCTCAACCAGAAACATAACAATGACAACATATTTTCATGTGTTTTTTACTGCGATATTCTCAGAATGTAAAAATTTATTTAAAAAAAATAACCTATACTATTATTAAAGCAAAAATTCCCCTGTCAAAACTTCCCAAATGTGACAAGGATAATCTATGATGGTACACTGATTATGTTTGAGTTTTGGGTTGTCACCACAGGAACTTAATTGAGAAAGTCATTGGTAGATGAATTAATATTAAAAATAAAAGTTCTTCAATGAATCGAAGTATGTCTGTTGTCTGTTCTGAGTTTGCAGGCAGAGTAATCAGTGAGCAAAGGGACACGTGAGCATGAGCAGAGAGACCGGATATGGATGCAGAGCCAAGAAAGAGAGGAACAATGCAGCCGAAAGGTAATGTAGATGGAGAGAAAGGATGAATAGAAAATAATAGAGGAAGATGGCGGGCAGTAGCTGGGGCGAATCCACCCACTGTTCCCTGTAAATAACAGCAGCCACCGCGATTCTCAGAGTGAATTGAGAAGCAGAGTTCACCCGTTGTTTGGCTGAGATGTGGAAATTCCTGGCAGGAAGTTTCCCTTTATCTAGCGGCCAGCCAACCAGTTTAGCCCAGCCCAGGCCATCATAGTCATCATCATTATCATTATCATCAGACATGGAGTCAGTCGCTCGACATCACTACAGGATGGACATGTGCATGTTCACAGACAGTGTTCCTCTCTGACTCAAAACACCAGGGAGTCGCAGATATGTAGAGGGACACAGGCGGGGAGATAAGAGGATCCCTGACTGTGTGTGAATGTGTGCACGTCTTCGGGGAAGGAAACATTTTTTTTCCATGCGCCTGGAGTTAACAAACAGGCATGAATGACTTGATATGTGTGTGCGCGTGTGTGTGTGTGTGGTTTGGACCTTGTCCTCTCAAGTCTTCCGTCTCCCTGTAGGCCAAACTGTTTCCCTCAATTCTCTCACGTTACATAACGTTTTCTTTTTACACAGGCACACCACTCTCTCAATATTTCATTTCTTCTGCTGCAGTCACTGTCACGTTACTATAGTGATAAATATTTTCTGCTGATTCAAAATGAATCATTGAAGTGAATGAGTGTGTTTGTGTGTGAATTAAGATTTTCCATTTCTTGTGTTGAGGCGATTTCCGTCTCTCCACTGGCCTCACTGTCTGTCTAATACAAATGCTTTTATTAAAATCTGATGCAGATAATTGTTCAGAGGCCTGGCGCTCACACCGAGCAGCGATTAAGCTGGAGTACACACCAGCTGAATGTGATACAGAGCACTGATACTGTTGATTCCAGTGCATGAAACTACAGAACTGTCAGATCGTCATCACATCGTTTCCTGTGGTTTGGGCAGACTTTGTTCACATTCATGCTCTGAGGGAGAGCCTCTGGCTGAAACATGAAACTCTGACTGCTTTGATGGCGTGGTACCTTTTTCTGCTTTAACCGATATAGATTTTTGAGGTTGTGAATCCAGGTTCTCTCTCTGGAAAGCACACTTGTTTTCTTTTATTTAAAATGTCAGCCAGAAAAGAAGCATATTCAGCACAGTTAGGAGCTGACAGACACATACATACACACACACTCCCGAGTCAATTTCTCTGCTGTCAGAGGTTTTGCAGTGCCATTCATAAGGTGGTGGCTATTCCTCTATGCGTGTGTTAAAATCATTGCAGTAACTGCTGCAAATTAATAACAGGACAGTTTTATGGTAATATTGGATTTTTGAACACGTTTGTCACGTCAGTTAACAGTTTCTCAATGTATTATATCACGTATTGATATTGAGATCCGGATGCAAAATAAAACCACTCAAGATAACACCTCAAATCTCAAAAAGGCAAAAAGCCACAGTATGTGATAATTTCATTTTAAGCTGAATAGACTGTTTTAACAGATGGGGGGGGGGCTACTAGTTCATATACCGCATCATCCTTTTGTTCTATTCTTACCTGATAATGCGCTGGGCAGCGTACTGATGCAGACATCGAAACTGGGCTGACATGTTGGCAAGCGCAGCCAGACAGTTGGTGTGGAGGTATTTGTCCTGGGGAGGATGCACACAACAATGGTGTCACTGTTAAATTACTTTGTGTTTATCTCAGTCTTTTACAGTTTCATCATGACAAGTGAATGTTTCTCCTTAAGATAATATGTTACTCTTTGGACTGGGAAATGTGCCTGCAGCTGATGGATTTCTGATAGCACATATAGTGTGTGTGTGTGTGTGTGTGTAAACACGTTCATCTTACCCTTGTTCGGGTCATGTTAAACTGGATGGTGCGGATAACCACCAAGATGAGCAAACTGCCAAGTGAGATCTCCGTCAATGACCTCTCTGTGTACCATGAGATGTTCTTCAATACCTGCAGCAAGAGGCAGAGACACAGAAATGAGACACAGACAGGAATGAGGACAACTGCACAATTATTCCTGTGTGTGTTTAACTGCGTCTACCTACCACCTCATGGATGGAACGATTGAAGGCGTCGTCCTCTGTGAGAATGAGGAGAATAATGAGGGCCATGTAGACGTGATGAGAATTTCTCTCCTCTACATGGTAAAGGATCTCAAGGATGGGCAAAACCTGAGACGAAGAAGAAGAGGAAGAAGGGTTGAGCATGTGTCTCAAAAAAAAAATACATTTATTGAACCCTTGTTGACCATTTGGTTGTTTGTAGGAGTTAAGAGACAGTTACATTTTTAATCTCTTGGTTTCGTGTTTTTATAACTACTAATTAACTTCTACCATCTTGTCTTAATTTGGTGCTTATGACTACGAGAGAGGCAGGAAATGTAGATGTTCTGGTAACATGTGAGGAAGGACACAATCAAACAGCATGGGTGGATAAACTGCACAAAGAGTGGATGGAAATGTAAACATCAGTTTTTTTGCACCTGATGCCACTGAAGCAAAAAAAATCAGCTGTTACATATGATATGGTTCATACAGTGAAAAACAGTACTGAGAAAAAGAGACAAAAGAGCAGCGCTGCACATGCTGAGAAGACAAAGTTTACATTGTTAACTTTTTTTTTTGCTAATGGTTTCGATCATGGATGGTTTTCCAAAGTGCAGATGGGAATAAAAATGAGCAGCAAAGATGGGAAAAAATGACAACAGGGAACAAAAAGAATCTCAGACTCATACTGCGAGAGTGAAAGCAGTTAGTAGCTAGCATAGTGAGCACAGAGCACACACAGCCAGAGTGTTAGCTCATTACACTGCCGTTCAGCATTGCTTTATTGTTTGGCTGAGAAAGTGGCTAGACTCATTAGTAGCACCGCAGACACGCACACATATGTATAATAGGCTTAGGCTAGATGTACTAATGATGGTATTTTATCATACCAGCCATAAATACTGAATAACATAGAAAGGTCATGCTGATATCAAAAGTAAAGGAATTTAATAGAGTTACAGTTTCAGAATGTGATTGCAAATTAAGGTCATCGCCTGCACATGTTTGGCTATTATCATGAATATGTGGTTTTGTGTTGCAATTAGTTGAGAAGCTGTAACCTCAAATCTCTTTTTAAACCTGTCACAAAGGGCTAAACAGATACCAGTGAATGGGAAAGTGGTGTCATACTTCTGGACCC